>JAZHYW010022743.1:0-75386 GCA_037355805.1 Ixodes ricinus | reverse complement strand
TTTGGTTGAGGCTCCCCAACGAACTCCAGTAAAATAACGTAAAATGTTGATTGTTTTGTTTACTTTTGCCTCCAGCATATCGATGTGTTTTACCCAAGTGAGGCTTTGATCTAGAATCACTCCAAGAAAGCGATGATGCGAGACGCGTTCTAAAGTTTGACCCTGTATTTTTAGCTCGAATCCACGAAGGTGCTTCCTCGTGAATGGAAGCATTACAGATTTTGAAGGCGCAATATCCATACCTCTTTCACTTAAGAACTCGTTTAAGAGGTTCAGTCCCGCTTGAAGCTGATCCTGTAAAGTCTTCGGACATGTGCCTGAGGCCCAGATACAAATGTCATCTGCATATATCGTTACATTGAGTGGTGAAGGGAGGCGACCGGGAAGCAAAGCCATGACCGTATTAAATAGAGTAGGGCTTAGTACGCTCCCTTGAGGTACGCCATGTCGGAGATTTTGACTCGTGCTATCTCCATCTGCGGTCTTTACAAACATTGTCCGTTTTGAAAGGAAGTTTTTTATCCACCGTACGACTCGTCCCCGAATTCCAAGTTGTATAAGACTATATAGAATGTGGATTTGACTTACTGTATCGTATGCGCGCTTGATATCTAAAAAGACAGCTATTGTGATTTTTCCGAGCGCACGTTCATGTTCTATGTACGTTACCAAATCTAAAACGCAATCCATCGTGCAGCGTTTGGGCCGAAACCCTGCTAGTTCTTCCGGTAACACTTCACTTGTCTCTAGCCACCACTGTAGTCGTTGATTAATTAGCTTTTCAAAAAGCTTACCTAAGCAGCTTGTAAGGCTGACCGGTCGAAAGGAGGCTAGGTCCATGGGTGTTTTTCCCGCCTTCAAAAGCGGTATGACCTTAGCGACTTTCCATTGGTCTGGTATTTCTTCCTTGACCCAGAGAGAGTTGAACGTGCTCAAAAGGAAGTTCAGGGCACGTGGACCGATGTTGGTCAATTCATCCCATGTGATCAGGTCTGGGCCAGGTGACCTACCCCGACGTGTCACTCTCAGTGCGTTTTGAAGTTCCCTCATTGTGAAAACGCAATCTAGCTCCAAATGGCAGGACATAAACTCGTTATCAATTGTTTGTTTGGCATTGACACACGAGGCAAAGTATTTAAGTGTCAGCGATGCCGCGCTTGGTCGAACCAATAATTTGCAAAACTCGTCTGCTATTGTCAGTTCTGATACGCCTCTGGATAGGGCCATTGCTCGCAGCGGGAACCTTTGAATAGCCGGCGCTTGGAGAGCTCTAATAATCATCCACATCCTCGCGAGGTCACTTACAGCCGATAGCTTAGCACAAAGCTGTCGCCATCGATGTTTGGCAAGTTGCCTAAGTTTACGTTGTATAAGGCCGTGAACACGCTGAGCCTCCTTATAGTCCTCTATCCATCCTGAGCGGCGGTATCTTCGTTCGGCTCTTCGTCGTATTGCTCTAAGTTTTTCATACGAAGCATCAACACCTCTATAATCCGATGGAATGGATACCCATCTTGTTGCCTGGTCAAAGTTTTCTCTCACAATCGAAGTAAAATCGTCCAGCGTATCAACGTTTTTACAGCTTAGCGTATTCAAAGATCGAAACATACGCCAATTTGTAATTTTAACTTTACGTTGTCCATTGCGCGGTCTCGCTACCTTTCTGTACTGGACGAGTATGGGCAAATGGTCGCTTCCATGGGTTTCTGTATCAACATGCCACGATAAATCCGGGAAAATGTCTTGAGAACATATTGTCAAATCCAGAACACTTGAATAAGTACATCCACGAAGAAATGTCTGAGAGCCATCATTTAGCACGCATAGATTAGATTTCTCTATTACATTGGCAATCAGCTTCCCTCTCCTATCATTTTGTGCGCTTCCCCACAATGTATGGTGCGAGTTAAAATCCCCACATAAAATGTAGGGATCACTAAATTTTGAGAATATCGATGTTAGGTCTTCCTCCGTCACTGATGTTACTGGCTCTATATATACGCAGGCTATAATTATTGCGGTCGTGCCAAACATAACCTTGCACGCGACGTATTCTGGCGCTTCAGATAATGATGAGCACACAATAACTGATGGTATGTCTTTCCTCACACAGAGCATTGCTCGACTGGGGCCATCCCGACGGGACGAGCAATACGTGAGGTAGCCAGCTATCTTAGTTTTTGCATCTGTGTGAGCTTCAGATATTGCCAGGACAGGGAACTGGTATTGCGCAACGAGCTTCCTGAAGTCTCCTATTTTAGTTCGGAGGGAATTCGCATTCCATTGGAATATAGTCGTTTCACTGTACACAGTATTCATTACATTTCAGGGACCCTTGTCCCCAGAATAAGGGGTTCCATAGTAAGGATCGCTTTTACCTCTGAGATGTTGGCGGCGTCTGGTAGCGATCTAATGATCGCTTTCACTGCCAAAAACAGTAGCCGCATGAGAAATTGTTGATCAGTTGCTTGGCTGTTTGCGTTGACCTGGGAATCTGCATTGTATGTAGCAGACGGCGTCTCCATTGAGGGTGTCGTTTGTGATGCAGTGGGTCGTGGAGCCCTTCGGGCACCGGACGAGGTAGGCATTGGAGGTCCTGACTCGCGCTTTTCGGATTGAGTGAGCGGCGCTGACGTCATGGAACCATTTTCATTCTTTGAAGTGGTGTTTCTCTTACTTGGTTGTCGATGTAGCACGTCTGAATACGTAGGCTTGGATGTCGACGATTTTGTGTCGTTTGGAGTTTCAAGTATTCGCACCATCTCTGGATTTGATGGTGGAGATCGTCGAGTAGGCGTTCTGCCATTTATGATTTCTGTTTTTCTTACAACTGCTGCCGCTTTTTTACTGGAGCAGCCGGAAAACGTTGCCGCGTGGCCTTGGCCGCAGTTGGCGCATTTAGGTTCAGCTCGTGAGCTGCAGTCTTGATGGTGATGTGGACCTGCACATATTTTGCAACGGCGGGCACCGCGGCAGTTCTTGGCAATATGTCCAAATCGTTGACATTGATAGCATTGAAGGGGAGAACCGAAGTACTCTTCCACTGGGTGGCTGGTGAACCCCAAGTATACCCTGGGGGCATCGGGCGGTCCTGTGTGAAGCGAAGTATGACGCTATCTTTGGGACGGGCCACTGAAGTGCCATCTTCTTGTCTTTGGTATGCAACCTGTCTTTGGACAGTTAGTACACCATTGTCTTTTAAGTACTCCAATAGATCACTGTCGGAGTATTGGAGAGGAACTCCTTTGATTTTGCCCATGTTTTCGGAGTAGGACCTTGGAGTGGTTGCCCTTACCTCGATTCCCGCGAGGGATGTTTGCGCAAGCAGTTTATTTGCCGCAGGAAGGGACGCGACACTGACCGATAGGCTGCCATCCTTGGCGATTCTGTGTGAGAGTATTTTTTCCTGTGCTATTCCCAATACCTCTCGTGCCAGAACATTCGGGTTCACCTTCCAGAAGGAAGTCTCCTTGGACGTCGGATGAAAGAGTATTGGGATACCTGCTGGTCGGTTTTTCTTGTAAGAGACGATGGTGAAACTTGCGTCATCGTCGTTATCATCCATGCTTTCC
This sequence comes from Ixodes ricinus, assembly GCA_037355805.1. Lineage (NCBI taxonomy): Eukaryota > Metazoa > Arthropoda > Arachnida > Ixodida > Ixodidae > Ixodes > Ixodes ricinus. The sequence goes on along the minus strand of JAZHYW010022743.1, from coordinate 71,814 downwards.
TGTAACGTGTAAGTCGACGTCGCCGCTTCCGATGGAGGGTCTGACCTCTGTGGGTCGAGTCTGCATGCGCCTTCAACGCGCTGCCGTTTGATGGGAATGACGGCTTCCGCCTGTATATCTGAGTGGGTAGTTGGGTGCGTGGGTGCCAGCTCTTGAGAGGGTGGATTTTCATTTGGTGAAGGTGATTTACCTTGTTCCTGGGAGGGTGGTACTTGTTCCATGGTGGCGGGTGGCTTTATCGATGGAATGGCATCAGGTTGCGACGGCAATGGCAATTTGCCGGCCGTCGACGCCCGTTTCTTGGTGTTCAGACTTGCCGGTGCAGATGCCAAGTTAAATATATAATGCTTGCGACTGCAATAGCAATTGAAAATTATTTAAGATTGGCCAATTTATGAAAAATAAGCTGAGAGCCACAAAACTGCGACAGGCTGTTCCGAGGCTTCTTCTTCTTTTTCAACGTATGTAGTCAAAGGCACAAGCCAACATAAATGTCTTCTCTTAAGAAATCGCCTAAAACCGTCCCTTGTCTTGACTACACATACCTGCGCCGCCCGTAACACTCGCGCAAAAAAACATTTTTCGTAAACCAGGCAATTTCATTCGTATAACTCCCACAGCGCTGCACGCAACTCTTAAAATTTTCAATATGTGGGTCGACAAAAGCCAAAAAGCAGCGTTGTTTTGTACCGTAAAACTAAAATTTAACGCATCCGGCCGAAAGCTGAGGCTCCCTCCGAACGGGACGATGGCTGCAGTTGGAATATGATGCTGGAATTTTAGATATTACGGCTGTCTTGTTCGGAACATGGAGACAATTTGCGAGCCTCTTCTAATATAAACTAATAATAATAATAATAATTCGTTTATTTACATCTACATTGATGGTGGAGGTCGAGGAAAAAAAGGTGTGAAATTCAGCTTGACAAGGCCCTCGACCTCCTACATAGGCACAACAGTAGAGGTGCATGAAAAAATGCTACTTCATGAGAAAGTACAAAACGGGTGGATAATATACGAGCACAACACACATATCAAAGAAGTTTGAATAATCCTGGAAATATTAAACAAACGCTTTGGCCTTCGACGCGTAGTTCGGGATCCCCAGTCCACCATTTGTATCGTTATCAAAAGTGTTGTAAACGGCGTCTAACCTGTGATTCGGATAAAGTTACGTTCTAAAACTTGGAATTGTATCTCAACTGCCAGCGCCACATTCGAGCTGATCGAGTCTGAGCTTCCGGCGACGCTTGGATTTTTTGGAGCAATAGCTTTTAAACTAGTCGCTTTTTCAATCGGTAGTTGTATAAGGGAAAGCTACAGGGTCCTTGCCTGCTCGTGCTGTTGTTAAGGGGGCCGTGCAACGATATCGGGCAGGAAAGTTTCTCACTTTATAACAGCTTACTGGCACTAGTGGGACCCAAGAATACTCGAACGCAACACCACTGACCAAGAGAATCCTTTGTTGCGGTGGAATTCCAAGGATAAAGGGGACCTTTTCTTTCAGTCTCTCCTTCGCAAATTTTAATGAAGGAGCTGTGGGGACAATGCCAAACAATGCGATCCCCAGGAGTGCGTCATCAAGCTTTGCGATCCCCGCTGTCAGAATATTTAAATTCCGCTCACACAGGGGAAACCAGCCCTGCCTAAGCATTCGGTCGAGACAGTCAATGTCTCGACACGCATTCGGGTACGGGCTTCGGCCCTCGGGCCCAATCTCTGGATGGCGGGAATAGCCGATTCTTAACAATGCGTGGAACTTAGCGCGCCCCTGTGTTTCTGCCAACCCCAACGCGTGGCAGTGGTAAAAGCTTTATCTGGTTGCGAGTTGAGGGGGTAAATGGTGTTCGTTTTCCCCGGATATTTTCTGCGACTGTTATTGCGTAAAGAAAAAAAATATGGCAGGAGGAGACTTAAGACAGCTTACGTGTAGCCGGAGTGCGAAAGCATTCCTACACTCAGCGCATTCCTACAAGTAGCGTGCCACGTCTTCCCTTTCCACACGGCGCTCTGGCGGTAACATCAAGCTCCCCCACTGCGCAGGCGCGGCGAACCCCGCCGCCTTCACGACGGCTTTCGTGACGATGCAACTGCGTTGCTGCGCTTTTCTTTGTGTTTTATTTCTGAGGCGCGTCCGGTTTGACCTCGAGCGGCCTCGCCGGCTTCCGTGACGAAGCATCCGATAGGACGCGTCGCAGCCAATGGGACTTTAGGCGCCGTTTCTTTCAGCCAATGGGAAAATGGGAATTTATGGTGCTGTTTTTCGCTTCTACAGGCACCGCCGTGGGACAGTGAATGCTTTCGCATTAAAGGCAGCCTGTATTTTGTGTCATAAATGTCAAGGAATAATTTTAAGCTGTATTTATTGAAAGTAGAAAATAGTTGCACCAGTAGCAAGACCTTGGGGGAGAGAGTGCCCTAACGGAGCACAGCTCGTGGTGTAATGTCATAACGCGCGACAGGTGGAATTGCGCAATGCGGATTTGGAAAAAGGGGGGGGGGTAAGTACGCGCTAACACTTCCCCGCCCCCCACACTTCCTCGCGGCGTAGGAAAAGGGGCTGCGTATTAAGTTAATAATAGTAATTATAAATTTCGTGGTTCTTACGTCGAATATCCAACAAAGGGCATCTGGGCACGACCGGACGAGGCACTGGAGATTAATTTCGACCACCTAGGGTTCTTTTGACGTCCAACCCAAATCTTGGTTACACGGGGGAGCCGTCTTCGCAAGAAGCCTCTGTCAGATTGCAGGCACTTCGGCCGTCGTGCGTGTTAGGTTAGAAACTCAGTATTAGTGCGCATCCCTGTTATATATTTAACAAAATGTCTAATCCTGGCGATTTTCTTTTTTTATGGGCAAGCACGTCATTTGCTTTTCCCGGCCGACACCCTGTAGAACAGCGGGCGACATCGATGGCCTCCCCGTTCCCGTGACAGACACGACATTCCCCCCCCCCCTTTTTTTTAATGCCTTCACACAACGACGCGTTTTATGACGGAGCGTTAATATTGCAAGAGGATGTGCAGTACGCGGGACAAGGTTTCCGTTATTGCGACTCTTATGACGTCAAGGCAAGCCACGCGTAGCGGATTTACTAACCTTTCTTAGCCTTAGCGGCGATACACACGCACCAGGTCAGAAATGACCACGGGATTCTTAATGGTCCGCGCAACGACACCGAAATGTTACGTCAAGCTCTCCGGGGCTTTATTCCGAATCGGGCGGAGGAAAGATAAATGTGAAGTGTCAAATGTCTTCGGGTCACGGGGCCGGAGCGTCCCTTTCCACCTTTCACTCTCCCCGCTCTTCCCGTGTCGATGCGGAGGAGGCTTGCCCTTTTGGAGAAGACAAAGGGGCTCGTATCGAGCGCATTGAATTCGCTGGAACTCTTTGCGCTCCCTATTTCCCAGCGGAACATCAGATGGCTCTCCAACTTTGCTGCTTTGGTATTCACGCGTGAAGAGGTATTGACGTTACCTTAAAGAGGTACCAAAGTGGTCTTTGAGGTCGTCTCAATTACCACTTTAGTGCTTTTTTCGGTTCGTGTTTGGCCCTTTTGGAATGAAAACAGGAACCGAAACTGTGGGTTGGGGGTGACTTGCAGTCCTCGTCGAGCATCCTAGGCATTGACCTATGCAGCCTCTGCGTGCATGGATATCTAGCATGACGTTGCGCAATTAATAAGCTTGACCCACATAACCTATGCATATATATACATTTCTAAAGTGAATTCACCGGCTAGTTGGCGCTAGCATCCACTCGTTTGAACGGGTTCAACCAAATGCAGCCAAGTTCGGCCGTATATTCCTCCCGCCATTTAGGTGTACCAGTATACGCTCGGTAACCGGAGGAGATTGTGGTTTGACATGGCCACCGCCGCCGACGATGTTATGACAAGTTTGAAGGGCGGCCTTGTACATGAGTTCGTCAGATACGCCGTAATCGTGTGTTAATTGTTTGCAATTACGGAACGACACCAACGAGAATAGCGAAGTCCCGTGCATTTAGACGTCAACACACTAAGATAGAACGCAGACACAGACTGGACACGACTGATGCATCAACCTTGGGTTGAACCACGCCTTCAATAGATACGTCGTAGGACCCTGGGGGTCGGGCTCGAACCCAATGAGTGTGTTTGCGTCATGCTAGAGCAATGACGTGACGTGGAGATAAAGTAGGCTGTTCACAGGTTTTAGTTAATCTGGGTGGTGTTGGATTGACGCGTCTAGTACGCATAGAAAACTTGTTCCTGCAACCAAAGGGGCGCATTAGCTGTGCATTGTCAACGTAAGCCACAGGGCTTACATTGGCAATGCGTATCACACAATTCCGAGTGTGATTTGGGAGGCATCTCTCGTTCGAGCGAGCGACTGCGCGTGAGGGACCTAAAAATACGTATACGGTTTCTCCATTGTATGTATATTGCTGCGTAGTACTAAATGCTAACGTGGAACGAAATACGCATATTATACGTTTTTAGCTCACGTAAAACGCGGGCAGTGATAATGCAATATATTTCTCGAAGGTTGCGTCGACCGAAAGGTGCAGAAGGGAATTACTTGTTTTCGTGCTTGTTTCAGGAGCGGTTAGCGAGAGAATGTTGGTACTGCTCCCGTTTTGATTCCTTTCGATTTAATATTGACTCTTATATTAATCTTTTCTTCCAGGTTCGTAATTGGGTAGCCACTTTCTATTTCTAGAATTTTTGTTTTTCTCTTAGGCCAGGGTGGGCGTGACTCTATAAAACCAAGGTTTGTGCGCAAAATTAGAATCTCTGTCGTTCAGACCCCACCAGTGACGTTCATAAAAGAGGTCACGTTGCTGCCATACTCATCGGCAACTTAAGAGACGCGGAGCGTGGCAAGGCCTGGGCATCTCATTATCGCGCCGTAGCCAATCACGTCGCAGCACGAACCGATAAGAACGCCCAGGAACCAATCACGAAACAAGAGGCGTGTACGTAATAAACCACGTTCTGTGTTTCTCAATTAAGCAGCCAATGATCCCAGACCGCACCTGTCGTCGTGTAAGGATGCATTCTGAGTGATGTAATGCGGCGCTTTAACAAATGTTTGTGAGCTGTCCCAAAATGCATTGCAGCGTCATCTATTCTTTTCATATCAATTTTTTTTTGTTGTAATAGTACAACATAATCTAAATAGCCATCGTCGTGTGTGTGTGTGTGTGTGTGTGTGTGTGTGTGTGTGTGTGTGTGTGTGTGTGTGTTTGTGTTTGTGTTTTAATTTTCTTGCAGCTGAATCGTGTTCGTCAGCATTAGCGGATGATTCTGTAAGCGATTCTACGAACACGATATCCGCGTTCAAATCTCAACGGCTTTGCTGATGAGAAATTTCTGAATTGCGAAACTCTTAAAGCTGAGACTAGAAGCTCCGCCTTCAGCGCGAGCTTTCTGAACTTGCTAACACAAGTGTGACCGCGCATGCACGCGCAACTAAAGCACTGCGGAAGCTAGCGAGCTCGCGCTGAAGGCGGAGCTTTTAGTCTCAACTTAAGGGCAAACGGAGTATAGAAGGAATGTGTCAATACTTGTCGCCTTTAGATTTTAAAAAACAATAACATGTTATTTTATTGTTTTTAGTTATGAAAAATAAATATCTGAATTACCTTAGTTATTTTTTATTTCTTGTCAAAAGGGAAAGTTTTAAAACAATAAAAATGAATAACGCCAAAACATTTTCACAAGAAAACACTTAGGTTTTTTTTCACATTCATTTAAATAAAAGGAAACGTGTGCTAGAATCCGTTAACTTCTCCAAAAGCTACGTAATAAAAAATAATTCCCATACACGCTGTAATTTTTTGGTATCGTGACTTTAGGCTGTCTGTCTTTCGTGAACTCACATGTTTCGCTCCATACCCACGAATCCGTAAACGTCGTTCATCATGTGAAAACTCGTCTTCACAGAGCAGCTGTAGTTGGACACATGTTGTTCATGTCGCCGCACTAGGCACATTGATACTTTAGACCCATGTTGTGGTAAAAACTATGTCCAAACTCCGGTCTAAAAACATGCTTTTCGTGCGAGGCTCTGTCAAATTATGAGGCGCTGGAGAAATGCAGCCTTCTGCGTTAAGTCCTTATTTCGAACTCTCTTTGTTCGCCTTCCGCCCATTGAAAGCATGCGGAAGGGCCTTGAACTGCACCTGGTACTGCTGCGCCGCAGCGTTCTTCCGCAACAAAAGTTCGTCTGCGTTCCTCGCCGTCACCATGGCAACGAACGCCGAATGAATGGAAGCACGCACGGTACCGCCGCGTGAAGCCAGCAACAGCTGACGCCATTTTACGAACGCCGTCTGCCAGCCAAAGCCGAACGCGGTATGTCAGATCAACCGCCTCCGCCGCCGCGCCGCAAGCAAAGACGACGAAGCTGAGACACGCCGACGGCGATGGAGCAAGCAACAACACCGCGGGACGACTGAAACGGCGGCATTTATTGGGATCAAAGGCGCGAAATAAGCAAGGACAATTTTTATTTGAATAATAACACGCGATGCCACGGTCGGCATCGGCCCAAGACATCAGTCGGACCCAACAAATAAAGAAACTAAGTGAACAAAAATAAAAATAAAAATAAAAAGGAAGCCGTTCTTGGGCGGCGTGGTCTTTGATGAGAGGTGTTGCTCGCAATGTTCCTGGTTTGTTTTCCTTTTTTGTTCTTTTCTGTAGAGGATGCCACGACCCTTATTTGAAGCTGATTTGCTAATTCAATAACAAACAAACGCGTTGGAACGAAGGAGGGAGGGAGTTCTGTGTCAGAATTCGACGTAGTCTAAATGAAAATAAAAGTAAGAATGCACAACGTATGCCGTACTGCAAGACCGCCGCCGAAGACCGTTAGGCTATTTATTTTATTTCTTTAGATTTTTATCGCGACCACTATTCCACCGTGCCTCAGATTTTCCGGCGGAGGTCCGGCAGTTTTTTATAACTATTATTATCGTCGTTTGAAGGGCACTCTTCCATTGCTGCTTCGTCTCGTTCCTGACGCCACAAAAATATGGGCGGGAAAAGTAGCGCCACGTATAAAAAAAAATAAAAAAGTTTAGTTCAAGGTCGGATTGGTTTGTGGATACAATTAGTCCAATAATTAATTAGCCCAATTATTTCAGCTTTGTTATTAGCACCTTTTGTGTGCATGCGTGAAATACAGCACCCAACGAGAAGACATGAGAAGAACGCTGCAAGTGCTGGACCGTAGACCATTTAATGCCACCAAAATCCGGGGCCGGAGAACTTTGGCAGTATCAGTGTATCATTTTTAAAGCGCTGCGAAAACACGTCGGGGACACTGAACTTTTGGACCAACTTTGAGTCCGTGAGCGTGGACGTGTATGCCATTTCCTTATTTTCAGATTGTAGGCGCAAAATATCCACATGGACCACGTGTGGCCCTGAGTAATGCAGAGTCTAGGCCAACATCTGGGTGCTGTTACTCAGGCCCTGTCAGTGTAGATTTTTCGCGGCTATAATCTGAAACAGAAAAAATATTTTATGGCGTCAGGAACGAAGCAGCTAGGAAGAGTGCCCTTCAAACGACAATAATAATAATTATTAGAAACTGCCGGACTCTCCGCTGGAGAGTCCGAGCAGTGTGTGAAGTAGTCGCCGCGATAAAAAAATCTAAAGAGAACAAAATAAATGGCCTAACGGTCGTCGGCGGCGTCGCGAGGACTCGACGGTCTTGGCATACGGTCGTTATTTTCTTTTCTTTCTACCACGTCGAATTCGGACGCCAAGACTCTTTACGCCCAACGCGTTGTCAGCTTCGCATTCGTGGCACCCCTAAACAAAACAAAACAAAAAACGAACATTCCGAGCAGCCAGAGCGCATGGCTGCTCCTCCTCTCATCAAAGAAGACGCCGCCCGAAAATCCAACGGCTCTTTCTTATTTTTCTTTTTATTCACTTTGTTACTTTATTTTGCTGTTGGGTTCGACTGCTCCCTTCCCTGTGACAATGCCGTCTGTGGACATACGTTTGGCGCTTTGTTTTGTCACGCGATGGTGTGGTCCGACAGATCAACCAATGAGTTTGTTGAATTGTGTCACGAGGTATAAAATGGCGGATCAAATAAAAATAATAAATGCAAAGAAGCGCGCAGTTCCCATGGTTCCCCCTGGCGGCGCGTCATTCTTCCAGAGGCAGGCGTCGCAGCGCCATGGCGTTCGCAACTCGAAAGCCGTCTTCATAGACGCTGAAAGATCATCTTGAAGCAATTAATCTGCTTCAGCGCATGCAGCCTGCTCCTGGCCCCTGGGTTTTCGTGCGTGTCCAGCGTGCGAAGCTGCGATGAGCAAGCTGCAAGTCCGCGATGGGGATCTGCGGATGGCTACGCGCGGGTGCGGTGTGTGGTGAGCTCGTGCAGGTGTACAAAGAGGAATGCCGGTCAAAGTTCAGTGCCGGGGCCAGGGCACGGTACGGAGCGGTTAAGCTTTTTCGAAGGACTCGCACCTGACGCTTCTCCAACTCATGAAAATCATCCTCCGGTGCCAGAACCTACCGTGCGCCGTCGTCTACAGCGGGAGACCGATGCATCGCAAGCAAGACAATAACTGATTGGGCGCGAGCCTGCTGGTCGGGAGTGCCGTGGTAAATGCCGTCTTTAAGCATTCAGGGCATGATTGGTGGCGAAGGTGTGACTGCAGGAATGACGACGAGAGCATGCCCGGTTTGCGGCAGTACCATCGCGGGTATGTGGGCTACGCAGCGCCTGGGTTGCAGCTGGCGGCGAGGAGCGTTGCAGCGGGTGCACAGCTTTCTTGTTCCCGTGGAGATCCGTGACGCCACGTCCCTGCAGCGACCACGGCCGAGTGGGTTCCGCCCTGGAACAGGAAGATAATCACTGACTGTTGGGCTGGCTGTCGGCCGTGCTTGCAGAGGACGCTCGCTTCGCGCAGACTCACCGTCGACCACGGGCTAAGCACTTTGTCGACGCGAACACTGGTGCGCACATTAATGCGGCGGACTGCACCTGGGCCCACCGTCCGCCAGTCAAAACTCCTCTTCCATCTCGACACGGCGCGAGAGTCACCATTTCACCGATCACAGTCACCATGCTAACGGCATGTTTTGGAGGAGAGGAGAAGGCGCGCGGAAACACTGAGAGATTCCAGTCAGCCTCGCTCGCCGTAGGCCGCCAAAATCTAGAGCCCCGACACAGACAGGGCGATGATTCTGACGGCCCCGGTGACTTCGAGTGATCCACGCTGCCATGACCCGTCAGCCCGCCTGCATGCATAGGTGATCGACTTATGCGCCAACCACTTGTCAAAGTGCTCGTTACGTACCAGATATAGGAACTGGTAGCGGCCTAAACATTTCAGGGCTCCCATATTTACCGCACGGAGCTGTTTTCTGAATGCGGCAAACCGCCAGGTGTCTCTGTAAAAAGTTCACAGGAAAGACGCCCAGCAAAGGTAAAGGTGGTCCCCAACCTGGATATCGCGTCGTTGGTGATTAAAATAAAAGTTGTTCTTGCTGTTACCCGGAGCCTTCGAGTCCAAATAAATGCCGCCGTTGCAGTCGTTCCGTGGTGCTGTTGCTCGCCCAATCGCCGCTGGCGTGCCTCAGCTTCGTCGTCTTTGCTGGCGGCGCACCGGTAAAGGCGGCTCCAGATCCCAGACAAATGCCACCGTTTCCAGCTCGCCCCGCGGTAAAGTTGTTGCTTGCTCCAATCGCCGCCGGCAGTGTCTCAGCTTCGTCGTCTTTAAGCAGGCGCGCGGCGGAGGCGGTCTGATTCAGATACCGCGTTCGGCTTCGGCCAGCAGACGTGCGCTCGTAAAATGGCGTCAGCTGCCGGCTTCACGCGGCGGTGTACCGTGCGTGCTTTCCATTCATTCGGCGTTCGTTGCCATGCGTGACGGCGAGAGGAACGCAGACGAGACTTTTTGTTGCGGAAGTAACGCTGCGGCGCAGCAATACCAGGTGCGTTCCTAAGGCCCTTGCCCGCATGCTTTCCCATGCCGGTCAGGAAGGCGGGCGATAGTTCCGAAATCAGGACTCGCACTGGTAGGCTGCACGGCTCCAGCGCCTCGCGAATTTGATCGAGCCTTGCACGAAAGCGGCATAGTTTTTTGGCCATCCCGCGTCCTGTTTTTTTTTATCCGGGGATCACGGGTCTAAAGTATCAAAACTGCTGCTGCATCGAAGCTTGCAAAACGCATCACAATAATATTGTAACTTACGTTTTAGCGCGCATCTAGTATGCTCTGAGTCACCCGTTCAGCTGAGACTGCAGCCGAAGCTGCCAAGCTCGGAGCTACCTGTGCCTTTCCAGGTATTTGGGACGTGCATTTTTAGCGCGAGTGCTCGCCCTGCGGAAGAACGCTTCAAAGCAGCGACACCGAGCTGCTGTGACACACGCACACACACACACGCACACGCACGCACACATCACAGACTACACACACACGACACACACACACACACAGATATGTATATATCTCTCTGCGTCTGCACCAGACCCACCAGACGCAGAAAGTGGGCTTGGCGTGCTCTCTTGGCCAACCAGAAGCCTGAAAAAATCCCTAGCGGTGGTAGCGGAAACTTGTTTTAATCGAAGGTGCGTGTTCGTATATGGTTTTAATAAGCGCATAAGAGTGAAGTGTAGTAACCCTTCGTGGTTGAAAATAAGGTGCACGTGATATTTCGATCATGATCACGGAGAAAGATGTAGAAACGAATGCGCTGCTCAGCTCGGTTTTTTGCTCGGACAGAATGTGACCACTCGGACGGCAGATTTCCGGCCCTCGGCGCTTGGCGTACGGATTATGTCGATCGTTCCGCCAGTCGCTCTCTTCCACCATGATTTTGGATGACCGTGATTGAAACATCACGTGCCCCATATTTTCAGTCACCGAGAGTTACCCCGACGCACCTATTAAGTTTATTTATCGCGACCACCACCAGGGTATTATTTTCGGCTTCTGGTTGGCCACATTCAAATTTGGGAAGACGCCATGGAACACACCCAGCCCACTTTGGCCAATGGCGCCTCCTCATTTGTCTCCTATACTTCCCAACGAATGGCCGAACTCTTTACATATACGGCTCTGTTCAATGTCACAAGCACGAGAGCTCGAGGTCGCTGCTTTGAAGCGTTCTTCACAGAGCGACCACCCGCGCTAGAAATGCACGTCGCAAAGCCAGGAGCGCGGGCTAGCTCGCGCGTGTGGCTTTGGCTGCAGTCTTAGCTTGAAGTGTGCACAGAGTATACACCATTCCAATATTTACAAGTCCTCAGCCCAGCGTGCGATCTCCTCAACCCAGAACGCGCATGTGCTTCGCTGGAGAAAGCAGAGCAAATCTCGCGCCACAACGCACGAACGCTGAAAATGGAACTGGCCAGACAGCTCTTTTGGAAAGGCGTCTCATTGGCGACGTGAGCGATAGAAAGCGTCGCTGTGTCTGCCCACCTCATTAGCGAATGCTGACTATGACGTCAGCAAGGATGTCTCATCGACAGAAATAAGAGGGAATGTAAGAACTTCAATTTTGACGGTGTTGTCGGTGTTGCTTTGAGAGCGCAATGATTTCGAGGCCTCCAGCATACCCATTATCAATGCCATCGGTATCTTGTTGTTACAAGGTAATGAAGTCACCGAAGGTAACCAAACGAGGGCGCCACCGGAACATCTCGCCGCTAATGGTCGGTGACCGGCTGACTAGAGTGTTTCAATGTCTTCTGTTTAGAATGATGCCATTGTTCGTATACTCTGTTTCATACTTGCGTGCAACGCTGTCAGCTTTGGCGCGAGCACGGGCTCGATCTCGTTGATCATTTGCAGCGTTCTCGCGCAAGCAAAACCAGACGAAGCCACGCGCTCGCGCAGTAGCTTTGACAGCGTTGCGCTAAGTATGAAACATAGTGTCCGATGCCGACAGCACGCGCTCACAGGAAATGCAAAATCGCGGGAACAAAATTTCGCTGTAGTCAGCGCCAGAGCGCGTTGCCTACACACGCTCTTTCACGCGCTTGAGAGCAGAAAAAATAATAATAAGTGTTCGAAACAAAATGGCCAGATGTCATCACCCCAAGCCAAAGCGCACATGAAGGCACCTACGGCTGACAACTGATCAGATGCTCCCGATTCTAGGCGGGCTTGCTGCCTTTGATAGTACATTGTCGCATGCGCAGTCAAAGCTCGGAGAAAGGCAACGAGCGCGTGTTGGAGGCGGAGCTTCTACTCGGTTCTTAACCTGTCATCGACTGTACGCAAAGTATACGTACGTCCTCATCGGACAGAAAGTGATGTGACTTTCCCGGAGAAAACTGTCAGGGAAGTGTTAGGCAAAGCTTGGCCCAGCGTCTCCTCGTCCAGGACCTGAAGGAGTTTCTCCCATGTTCGGTTGCTTCTCCCGTTGCATGAATGAGCCACGAACGATGGCACCGCACGTGGGGCACCACGACAAAACATCACCACGACAAAACAGAACCGCGACAAAAACAGCCCAGCGACAATACAGGAGGCGTCAAAACAGTACGGCGTCAAAACAGCAGAGTGACAGAAAGAGCACGTGCTGAAACAGCACGCGACAAACCAGCACAGCAACAAAAGAGCACGCACATAAATGCATGCGGTTTGGAGAGAGCCGTCTGACTTCATCGAAAATAGAATATGGTGACTCTCATTGAGGAGCCGCGTGATTCTAGTAAAGGCAGAGTCCTCTGACCCTTTTGGACTTTGTGTCATTATTTTTAGAGAGTGGAGCTGCAGCTAGCGCGTTGTAGACGAGCTCGTAAGACCAACTAACAGCGTGGGAGCATGGCACTGAAGTATTCAGTCTTTGGTCGGGTTTCAGCATCCGGACCCGTACCGATTCATTGAGGACTTGAACACCGAGCAAAGCCTCACCCAGCAGAAGATGATCGAAGGCCAAATAGGACGCACCCCATCGGGTTCAAAGCCATACCGCGAGAATCTCGCAAAGACTACGGAACGCCCTTTCCCAGTATGACACAAAACCTCTCATTGACACTCTTTTGGGCTGTCGACTTTTTTATTTAATGTATGCTATATGTAAAATAAGAGTGTATGTTAAAAAAAGGAAGAAACGAACTATTTTTTAGCTTTTCTAATAAATTGATCAGCTCGTGATTTCATTCTCCATTAGATAAATAAGGTTTACCGCATTTGTATCGATATAAAATGTTAACGGATTAACAGCCAATCAGTCATTAAAAAGACGGCAAGAAATGTAACTCCATTGGCTTGCGGTGGAAAGGTTTTATATTACTGAACCAGCACAAAAAATCTATAAGTAGGTACTAAAGTATAACGGCACAGAGCAATAACATTAAGTCCTAAACGGTGGATGATGAAAATGCAACGGCAATACATACTCTCAGAAAGTGTGTAACGGCAGATTCAAAAGATCATGTTAGCGCCACTACCGCACAACTCACGGCCGTTGACAGAGGAGCGTAAAGCTGCGGTCACACCAGTGGCGTAGCCGGGAGAGGTGCTTACGGGGCTTCGAACCACTCCCGGCAACCCGAATTATTTGCATCCCACCCACCTCGGCTCCCCTCGAAAAAAAAAAAAAATCCTGGTTACGGCATTGAGTCTTAGTGCTCACGCGATCGTACAAAATCGCAGTGTTGGCTGCCGAAAGGACGAGAGAATTGTCTGCGTGTTCCAAACATGTTGACTTTCTATAGGGTGTATTTACTGGCGGCCATGCCCGTGTGCGCTAATACTGAGTCACGTGCTGATGGCTTAGCTTCCACAGATTATTTGCAACGTGCCCCGTGCCATCAAGATTGCCGGTCTTGACAGCCTATCAATACTGAGCTCGTTCTGAGCATGCGCTCTGAACAGTGACCTCAAATATGGCGGCCAGTGAATACCCCTATATATGCGCGCTTTGAGATGCATGCCTGCCTGTATAGGTTTTGTATGACCAATGTGGCAAGGCCGTCATCCTATAAGGAAGAAAGACGTATGAGCAGTGTGCTTTGGAATTTATTTCCAGTTACTTTAATGTAACAAAAATATGGATATAATCACCGATTCTGTTGCGATGGCATTCAGAGTAATTCACCAAACCAGAAATGTGGCTAAAAAACCAAAACCAAAACCTCTACGTCTGCAAAAAACCCTATTACTAAGACTGTTCGAAGATGAAGGTGCAAGTCCGATTTCGTAAAGGGACGTCTTCTCACGTCGGTCTTCCTGGCAACAATGAGTAAAGTACATTGTGGGGGCTCACGTGCCAAATAGCATCGATGGGCGTCTGGCACACACGAGCGATGCATTAAGAATGGAATTTCGATCATCTGAGAATCTGTTTATGTGCAGCTGAAATCTTAATTACGCGGTGCTTTTTTCCCAATATATCTCTATTATAGAGATCAGACACCTCGAATGAGATGCGCCTCTGCCTGTATAAGTTTTGTATGACCAATGTGTGCAAGGCCGTCATCCTATAAGGAAAGATGTATGGGCGGTGTTAGCTACGGAATTTTATTTCCAGTTACTTTAATGTAACAAAAATATGGATATAATCACCGATTCTGCGCGCATTGAGCACGCAGGCTAATTCACCAAAGCCAGAAGTGTGGCTAGAAAGCCAAAGCCGAAACCTCTACGTCTGCAAAAACCCTGTTACTAGAACTGTTCGAAGGATGAAGGTGCTAGTCCGAATTTCTAAAGGGACGTCTTCTCACGTCGGTGTTCCTGGCAACAATGAGTAAAGTACATTGTGGGGGCTTACGTGCCAGAAAAGCACGTCGATGGGCGTCTGACACACACGGGCGATGCATTAAGAATGAATTTCGATTATCTGAGAATTTGTTTATGCACGCTGAAATCTTGGTTACGCGGTGCTTTTTTCCCTAGTATATCTCGTATTATGAGAGTCAGGCACCTCGAATACCTATTCTAAGCCTTCGAGACACTGGAGTCGGCCCCTGACTGTATAGTGAAGCAAGAGGGACGACGACGACGATTGGAATAGCCAGCAACATTTTCTGCCGCTCTTCCTGTAAGCTTGATATTTTATGCTATTCTGCTCAATTTGGCTACCTCGACATTTCTTTTAATAACTGGTCCCTGCGGGGCTATTACCGGGCACAACCCTGCCGCCTAAAAAGCGACCACTTGCGACAGAGCTGCCCCGCTCCAATGACCCGATCCACCAGACCTTGACCTCGGACGCTCAAATGGATACCGTCGCGACTACGAGCCACATTTCTGCAGCGGAAACGCGTCAACCACTACAAGAACCGCCACTGACGGCTAAGGACATCAATGACGACGTTCCAACGAAGAAACAATGCGTGAATCTTCCCTCGGAACAAATGGACGAGGACAGGACATCCAACTACTCGTTTCATGACGACCCTCCTGGAGACGAAGACGACTTCACTCAAGTTACAGTGCGGAAAAATCGCCCCGCCGGAATCCCACTGATCATCAAACCAAAAGAACAAGGAACCTCGTTCTGGAAAATCAACCCCAACAGAATAGCAAAAGAAATCGTGACAGTATCACAAGAGAAATTACTAGCACCACGCATAAGGAAAGATGGCACAATCACGGTCAACACGGCGACGCTGAACTCAACGAACAGGCTTCTTATGATGAAATCTCTTGTCGGAATCGACGTGACAGTGACCGTGTCCGAGTCATACACACGCAATGTTGGCAAGGTCAACAACATTCCTGTCCAATACTCAGACTACGAACTGCTAGACTACCTGAAGGATGCTGGTGTCATCGCAGTCCAACGACAAATTGCATATTCAAGGAAAGAAGACGGCAGCATGGAGCAACAACCAACAGAAAGTGTTCTGCTTCACTTTCCACAGAATCACCCGATGCCTGCACGGGTCCTATTGGGCTTCACTAGTCATCCTGTGATGGAGTACTTTGGAACCCCGGTACAGTGCTTTCGATGTCAACGACATGGGCATCTCGCAAGACACTGTCGCGGCCAACAAAGATGCAAGGTGTGCGCTGGACCACACAGCTACAAGGACTGCATGGACAAAACTAATCCGAAGTGTGCAAATTGTGGAGGCAATCACTGCGCTTCGTTTTCAGGCTGTCCTCACAAAAAGGCAGCAGCTGCAGCCAGAAAGCATGAAATCCTGAATGGACCAATACAAAATAACCGTTATCCTTCCCCGAACCTTGAGGTCACACGCCCCCCGCTGCCTCCTCTACCACCTTCTCGCCCACCTCCACTTCCCCCTCGTCCCTCTACATCATCACAGCAGACACAGGTATCCCAATCACCTCAAAGGTCGCAGTATTCTGATGTGTTAAAACGCCAACTAAACGCCCAGAACCAGTTCAAGACTCCATCTCACCTAAACTCGACGATTCCTGGTCAAACGCCTTCAGGAGACCGAACATCAAACCTCTCCCCTGTACCTGCACCCCGCAAACAGAAGCGTGATATGCGCAGACGCGATAATCGGGAGGATTACTTTGAGACACGGCAATCGAGCGACGTCTCGCATTTGCTGGTACCGATGTTTTTTACGGCTCTAAGGGCCATACTCAGCGCCGTGCCCGCAGCCAACAATCTTCCTGAGGTAACAGCACTATTCGCTATGGAAAGATTACTTAAGTCTTCACGAACATTGATGAATGAAGAGTATTCCAATGCCTGATTTGTACAGCCATATAGGAATATTTCAGTGGAATGCCAACGGATTACGGCAAAAGTCTGGTGATTTTCGTCAATTTCTTAAAAAGAACACTATACCAATACTTGCATTAACCGAAGCTCGCGTGGACGACGACTTTCGCCTCTCAAACTACGTGCAGTACAAATCATCTCGGCAAAATGGTCAAAGTCGAGCGATGCTAGCTGTACACGAAAGATCTGGTATCAGTGCACCTATTCTCTTCGACAAACGAGATCCCAGAATTCGTCGCCTGCAAGGTACGGTGTGGTAAATCTTCAGTTACAGTTGTGAGCGTATACATCGAACCTCAAACTACAATAACTTCATTTGGGTTTTCTGAAATATTTCGTCACGTTTCTGCTCCTTTTATTATATGTGGAGATTTCAATGGACACCACACATTGTGGGGGAGTGACCATTGCGATCGACGTGGAAATGTTATTGCCGAGTATGTGGACAAGTATAATATATGCGTCCTCAACGACGGATCACCGACCTTTGTTCGTGGCCCTACCTACTGCAGCTGTTTAGACCTGACTCTATGCTCTCCAGACATTTCACCTCAAATGACATGGATGACAGACAGGGAAACCCGAGGTAGCGACCATTTTCCCATTCTCGTACAACACCCTCTTCTTAATATTCGTGGGCAGCAACATAGAGCACGGATAACAAACTGGAAGATGTTCAGACATTTAAATACTTCAAAACATACCGATTTAAAAGAGCCCGATGATTTTGCAAACTCGATTTTGCTCAATTATGAACGATCAACGCGTCTTGTACCTGTACCTAACGGACACGTTGGTGTTAATGGTGAATACGAGAAGCTGCGTGCAGAAAGACGAAGAGCAGAACGCCGCTATAGAAGATCAGGAAATGTGGAAGACTATAACCAGGCCCAACATATTCACAAGCTTATGCGTCGAGAGCTGCAAATTCTTTCAGTCCGCCGATGGAGGAAGTTCAGCGGTAACCTGACCCCCTTCACACCGATTCCAATAGTATGGAAACTACTTCGTTCTCTTCGCACGCCTGTGATGCAAAAACAACCTTTCCGCGCGCTAGCTCTTCTGAGGGGCATATCGGAAGTGACAATCGGGGATGAATTTTGCGCTCTGTTAGCACAACAAAGCGCTGTGGTAACAACTTCCCAATACCAATCTTCCAAGACGCAGGCTACTCGTACTGTCGAGAACGAGAGGCATCTAGTGCATGCACAGCTAGATCATGAAATCAATATACGTGAAATTTATTGTGCGCTTCACAACACCCGCAAGTCTACAGCTCCTGGTCTCGATAAGATCACTTACGATGCACTAGCAAATCTCGGCCCCGAAGCCACCAGCACTCTTCTCGAAATATACAATGAAGTTTGGAGAACAGAGACCATACCGGAATCGTGGAAACTTGCTAAAATAGTTCCGCTCTTAAAACCTGGGAAATCACCACTGAGCCTGGATTCCTTCCGCCCTGTAAGTTTAACCAGTTGCGTCGGAAAGCTGCTCGAGAAGATATTACATAACCGCTTGCAGTGGTGGTTGGAAACTAGTAAAGCGTTTCCCGAAGAAATTACAGGATTTCGTCCACGTAGATGCACAATGGATGGCATCTTAGACCTCACCACCTGTGTAGAGTATGAACGAGAAAACGGAAACATTACAGTGGCAGTGTTCCTAGATATTCGCCGAGCATTCGATACGGTTAGTCACGCTCATGTTCTTGAAGGACTTGTGCTCCTTGGTGTACACGGACGCATGCTTCGCTGGATACAAGAGTTTCTTCGATGCAGGAACATCGTAGTGTGTACAAATGATGGAGACAGCAAGCATCATGAACTGCACCATGGAGTACCCCAAGGTAGCGTGTTGAGCCCTACTCTTTTCAATGTCGTAATGGCGCAGTTACCGCAGAAACTCCAGCCACCTTTACGAATATCTATATATGCTGACGATATTTGTATCTGGATCTCTGGCTCGTCCCCAGATATTTTAAAGAATCAGTTACAGATAGCGTTAGACACAACAAACAATTTTTTAAGAGAACGGGGAATGGAGCTATCTGCCACGAAATCGGCATTTATACCATTTACCAGAAAAAAGCTTCCTGGTTTTGAACTCAATGTAAATGGAGACTCAATTCAGAGAGTTAAATCATACAAATTTCTTGGAGTCCTACTGGATCAATCCCTGACTTGGTCCAAACATATAGATATGCTGGAGGGGAGAATTAACAGTGTCATTAATGTTTTTCGATGCATCGCGGGTGCAAAATGGGGAGCCTCAATAGATTCGATGCTCTCATTCCACACGGCGCTAGTGCGACAAGCGATTGCCTATTCTATACCTGTGTTACAGGGGCTTTCCAACACATCAGAAGCTCGCCTTACTTATATACTTGCAAGAAGTCTAAGAGTATGCTTAGGTCTTCCGCGAGCAACATCCAGTGCGCTTGTACTCGCTACAGCCAAAGAACCACCAGTAACTATCCTAAGAATCCAGGAAGTATGTCGTAATTTTTTTAGACTTTCTGCGCGGCCCCTTTTTCATGAAATTCTTTCTCGCAAAGGGACGAACTTTCTTCGAACATTAAATTTCGTGCCCCTGTTAATCCCTGAACAAACACACTGGGTTCAGGACATTCATAAGCCACCATGGATGCTACCATTACTAGACATCAACATGAACATTCCGGGCATGGAAACAAAAGCATCGGTCAATACACACGTTGCAAGGACATTGACTCTTGCACATCTAGAGCAAAAATACGACGACAACATCCACGTGTATACCGACGGATCAACCAAGGATGAAGGATCAACATCAGCATTTGTGGTACCCCATTTCAACCATTGGTCATCCTTTCGGTTGTCACATCATACCTCTTCAACTACCGCAGAATTGCATGCTTTACTCGCGGCTGCAATGTACATCAAAAATAGCTCGACAGTGAATTCCTGGGTTATATGTACCGACTCCAAGCCAGCACTGCAATCCATTAAGACCCTGAATACCCGCAACGAAAATATGTCTCTTGTGTACCGAATTTGTGAAGAACTTGGGGAAGCAATAGGGTTTGGACATACGGTACACCTTCAATGGGTTCCTGGACATAGCGGTGTTTCAGGAAACACCCAAGCTGACCAACTTGCCACAGATGCATATACAAGCAACAACGTGCAGCTCACACCTTTTACAAAAAGCGATGCCAAGCGGTACATTCGTTGTCTGAGAAACAGGATGTCCCCTGACACGTGGCTCAAGAGCATCTCGGAACAGAGCCTACTCCTTTTAATTGACCCAGACCTTCGGTGTCCAGTTCATAATTACTTGAGCAGACGTATAGAAACATTAATTCATCGCCTACGACTAAATGTCGCGTACACCGGCAGATTTCTTTTCCGAATTCAACAGGTGGAATCACCGAGCTGCACGTGTGGCCATCCCGTGGAAGACGTTGAGCACATAATATTGGACTGTCCAAAATACGACCAGTGGCGAACTCGATTACGAGTGGGACTCAGCATACTCGACAATCGCTCTTTTTCTTTGGCCAAAGTTTTAGGTCCTTGGCCGGACTTAAAAAGTCAGAAGAGGGCATCAACTTTACTACGTGATTTTTTTACTGAAACAAAGATAGTTGACCGATATTAGGTATTATTTGAAGGTCAAAATACGCACGACGCGCCCTTAAAAGATAACTGCGTTTTTTTATTGTAATTTTATTACTATGTTACAGTAATCTATTGTACATATGTATTTATTGCGTAATCGCTTCTCTCGCCGTGTAATTTTTTTTGTGCGTGTATGGTACCTGAGAGTATTATTCATGGTGTTCAGTTTTTGTAATGGGATGTTATACATCATTCATACTGTACATTACTTGATTTGAAGTTGCCGGTCCCAGGATATGGGACCAAACTCTTCAACCCATCAAATAAACATTGAATTGAAGCAAATAGACGAACCATTTGATTAGGCACATGGTTTTCTCCGAACACTTCCAAGTGCTAAAGATGCTAATGGACCCGAGCCGAACCGTCGGGGGGCACAATGAAAACCTTGCTCCGCCTATCTATAATGCTTTAAATGCATTCTTTCGATGCGTCTACGCCGCCAGATGCCCCCTCCCAAGTGTTTCGAGCAGAACGTTCCATCGTCGACAAATCTTCTTCTCCGCGCGGTAGTGACGACGAGAGAATATATTATTCTTTTCTACTCCTAAAAACGATATGACGACCGCCGTCTCCTGTTTTCTGGCAACCCTGACCAGAGTGGGATTGAGATTCCGACAAAAGGAAACACAATCGTCCAGTGTGAAGCTGTTCGTCAATGCCGAAAGTTTCAGATCCCGCTCCTGAATTATTTTGTAGCTATAAAGCTCGCTGACCACTTTCTTACAATTCTAAATATTATTCAACCCTTTCTTTCCCAATGGAAATAAAAAAAGAGAAAACACACACCAGACAAGAGAAAACGAAAAAAGTGCAAACGCAACGAAGTGTATACTAACTATCTCTTGCCTGTTTTCCTTTTGAGCGTGATTGCGCGTTAGTTTGCGTTGCGTAATAACTCTCATTTCAGTCTGTTTCTCCTCTAGTTTTCCCTCATTCTTTGTCGTTTCGCTTTGTTTGCTCTAATTGTTTTGTTTTTTGCAAAAAAAGATAATTTATTAGTTTATGCAAAAGAAAAAAAAAGAAGCTGTTTTCCTCTTACCGACATCTCTGATCCCCCGTGTCGGTTAAGGACGTCGGCAGCTTTGGCTACATAACTCTATAGGCAGCAAAACAAATTTGGGTCACAAACTGTAGTCACTATAAGAAAAACACCGTAGTCCCCAAGAAAAACAAAAACAACAACAACGCCAGAAAGAAAAAACAACAACACCGAGGCAAGGAACGATAGCAGCGTTCGTTTCCAGCAAACCATGTTCCAAACTTGGGTCGAAATTGATCCGTCCATTAGTGGCCTAGAAACGCACCGAAGCCATCGATTCAAGGGCTTGAAATGTTGAGCATACGTCGGAGGGAATCTGACTAACATCGCGTTTGCCCCAGGGCGGTGCGTCGCTGGTCGATACCACCTAGAAGACAAGGCTGACGAGGCCTGCTGCTTTGCACCTCCAGAGGTTATCACTGGATGTATGGATGGATGAGGCTGTACCCTTTGAATCGGGCGGCAACTTGCGCCACCTTGCCAGTGTTTTTTTCCCTATAATATAATAAACAGAGTTTTATATCTAGAGATTTTATTCTTAAAAGGGGATCCACGCAGCGGCACCTAGCACGCGTCAACGTCGCCGACAGCGCGTCTCGCAGCGTCGGCGAGACGCATAAGGCGCTTGGCGACGCCAGAAACATAAAGCCCCTCCAGACGGACGCGTCTGCCGCCTTGCGGTGACTCTCGTCGAAACTTCGGCTTGTTTTCCGCTCGGGGCGGGTCGGGGTCCATTAACAATAACGTCACGCATAGGCCTTGTCTTCTACGTACGCTTTCCCGCGGGGACCTGCGATGGTGACGCTTCGAGAAAGCTTTGGGCAGCGCGACGGCGCACCCGTTGTGGCTGCCTCAACTGCCCCGCGGCAACGGAAAACACTGCGCGTGTTGTCGTTGTCTGGCGTTTTTCGAAAATCTAAAGGTTACGCATCAATTCTTTTTTTCTTCCACTTGTTTACAAGAAGGTTAAAACAATTTATTGTGAGTGTGACTGTGTATAGCTGAAGCAGTGGCGAAAGCACGAACTTCCTTTATTCACGTAGCACAAAATGCTCATTTGTTCACTTTTAAATGCGGTAGCATTTATTTAAGTCGCCTCTCTCTTCGGATATTTCGGTGGTCGTGTTACGCGCATGCGCGGGAGAGTGCGATACACGTCTCGTCTTCCTCTGGTAATGGCGCCTAGGCGCGGGTCGCGGGACGAGGCGCTCACTGAATGTGCCGCAGTCCTCACAGTGCCTCGCAAAAGGAAAGGAGCGGGCTGAAGTGGAGACAGCTGAACAGAGGCGTCCACGTGCTGGCTATGAGGTGCGCTCGACGTGCCAAAGACACGCCGGAATACAACCTTCTAAAAAGACGAGCCTGTCAGCCCGAAGCCTTTAGACTATTCCGCGCTCACGCTATCTTTAAAAGGGGGATCGGTGGCGAAGTAGGCGAGCGCACACTAGAGTTCCTGTATGGGCTCCCTAGCGCACACCAGCTCGAAGCACGTGGAGCGAAAGCTCGCTCTGCAGAACCCAGGGATCCTGGGTTCAATCCCCACCCTGCCCGTTTCGATCTGGATGAGCATCGTACCGGCGTGCGGTCGTGTATGTCACTACTGCGTGGTGCACGTTAAAGACCCCAGGTTAGCGGTCGTACCGCACTGGCTAAATTGCTCTTCTACAGCTGAGACATCAGACGCCCGCTGAGGCAGACTAACTTCCGGCTATATAAACATACACACAACAATTTGTTTTTTTTGTTTTGCTTTATTTAATTGCGACAACATTTCTTTAACCAGCCCCCGCGCCCTCCCCGGAAAATTCTCATCTGTAACACGAAACGGTTTGGGTCCTCTCCTTTATCGCTTTCTCCTCCATCGTGCATCCTCCTCAGCTCATCGCACTCGTGCGCGGTGGCAGGTTGCTCCAGTTGCTCCGTGCGTATCCCCCTCGGTTCCGTTCCCGTCCTTTATTCTTCATCGCGCGCTTGAGCGGGTCTTTGGTCGCTCCACGTGCACGTCATCGGACGAGGGGCGACGTTCAGCTGTATCGGTGGATAAGCGCCTGTGGTGGTTAATGCCGCTCAATGATTAAAGACAGACGGTGGATGGAAGTGCTCCGGTCTTCTTCAGAGTGCCTCTCAAGGGAAAGAAACAGTCTGAAGAGGACATCGCTGAACAGAAGCGGCGGCGCAACTGTGGCTCAGCGTTTTCGTCGTGCCAGTTAGACGGCGGAAAAGGAAGAGCAGCGTTTGGCCTTCGACCGAGGCATGCTTATATGCCGTTGCCGTGACTACGCTACATCTTGAGCAAATAAAAAAAGTAAAGAACCAAACCATCTTTATTGAACGAGAATGTGCGGTCATTTGTCGCTTCGTTACCCACTATAGGGTTCGTCTCAATTTAATAAGCGGGATAGACTCTTCATTAGCAATACTATCGAGTTTCAACGCACTCTGCAGTGCACCGCAAAAAACGCGGCCCCGTTATGCTTTTTTTTATTGGTGCGAAAGCAGGGGCATGACCTCATTGCTTTCTGTCGTGCTGCGAAAACCGCCTGATGTCCTCGAAGATACGCCATATTTTTCTGCTGCCAGTCCGCGCGTCCCAAGCTATTGTTCGAGTCTGAACGAAGAGCCAACTGAGATTTGGGGCGATAGTATAGCTTCGAATGTAGGCCGACATGTATTACACGTTTTATTTTCGCGTAGTAACGCGCAGCTAAGGTTATGGGTGCAATGCTAAAGCCTTGGGAGATGGATTCAATGCACAGATCCAATACCATGTCACTAGATAGTTTTGCTATAGCGTTGCTGGCTCTTATGTATGCGATATAGCGTACGTGTACGCTAAAAAACTACTTGCTCGGACCGATTTGAGTTTTGCGTTCAGTAAACGTTGCAGAGTGAACATCTCGCATGATCTCGGTTCAATGGGCCAGGGCCGTAGAATTCCGCGTGCTTACAGCGGCACCCTGCTCCTCAAAAGAAATATTAATAATGGAAACGTTTCAAATAATTTTATGCCAAGCTACCTGGTGAAACAGGCTTTTCTGCCAGGTACGGAGGCTGGGAGTCCGAGTGCGTAGCCAAATTTGATCACGGAGCCTCCGTCAATCGTTCTGTGGGAACAGCACCTCTTTTCGATGCTATCGCGGAAAGAAATCCATGGCCCAATAATGTCCAATGCACGGCGACAACTCGTCCTGTCCTTTTCTGTTTCTTCGACTTCTGTGTTCATTTCTGCCCCAGTCTCAGGTTTATTCAACATGGTTAACATTCACCAGCTCGCCTACACCCTTACTATATTATCTCTTTTAAAGAGTCGTTCGTCCGTCGGTGCGATGAAGTGCGCGAAGAGGCTTAGCGTTGAGCAGGTTGCTGCGTTCACGCACATTGCGAGCGGTGAACATTTTCACTATGCACTCCTTCAGCTTCACGCGGTGATCTAACTCAACTGCGGTAGGTCTCGGAAAGAACTACCAAGCTGAACACCGCCACTGTACTCCGCGAACAGCACGTCGTCATTGCGGCGCCAGTCCAGGTCCCCGCCATCTTGAAACGGGTGCTCTCGCTGGCCCTGAGATATCTCGAGATCTTCTCGCAAAGCCCGCTAGCCCGCAACGCAGAAATTCCCTGCGTTGCCTGCGTACGCAATACGCTAGCCCTTCTGCTGCGTTCTGCGCATGCGCACTCCCGACCCGCAATTTATTCGCGTACGCAAAACATTTGCGTACTGTCCACTAAAGCTGTATACTGACAGCTTAGGAAACGCAATCAGATGGCGCCATCAGCCGATAAGGACTCCGAAGAACGGAACACGAACGAAGAAGGGTATCGCTATCAGATATAGACATATAAATGGCCCTGCCTTTTACGCACCTTTAGAGACACCCTTCAAATCCAATTTCTGGTTAAAAAAAAAGAATCCAAAAGTGATAGATGTTAAGGACAACCAAAAGCTCCTTTTACGTCGAGAAATACAGACGCCCAAAAATGCGCAGGCATCAATTTTGGCGTTCGGCGGAGCTCGTGACAAGCCCAACGTCATTATCGATTGAAGTGAGGCGTGCGTCAAAATTCCGTGATTGTGCTGGGAGATAGATGTTATTTATTTACAGGAGCCACTCCAATGTGGCGAGAACCATACGTTCGAGGATATTTCCAACACATCTGGCAATAGTTCGGAGGCACTGAGACACAATGCCTGTTTCCAATTTTTCTTGCTTCGGGAGTGCGATCATTTTCGCGCATTTCAAAGGCCCCGTGAATGTCGCTGGACAGTCATGGAGTATTGCCAGTTGTCTTTATTTTTATGCGTGTGTGTGCGTGGGGGGGGGGGGAGGGGGTTACTACGCTTTTTCAGAAATGCAGTGCTATACCGAAGTTGGTCCCTAGACTAGATGAAGTTTTAGATTTCAAAAGAGACTCCTTGAGCACATGGACTTAGCAAAGCTGGCAACTTGTGGGTTTGTATTTATTTATTGTCTGGTAAGGGTATTTCGAGTGAGTATTACGCAGTATTTTTGCGTCACAGCTAGAAAGGAAGAAGATATTACGAGAGAAAAAAATGTATTGCTCTGAAAGCATAAATACTTCGCTTTTTTAAGATATAATTGTGAATATTTTTGGAGTCAATTCCTTAGCAGTGGGGATGCCACCATGCGCTTGCTAGTTTAAATAAATACAGCTTTATATTTTACTTCAGGAGATAACTGGATGCTTTGGGATAAGAATAGCCTATGTGCACCTCACCCACTGTTCGGCATGACGCCGTGAAATGTGTACACGTTCAAATTCAGCGTAGATTGTAGTCAACGTAATTAGTAACCCATTTGCTTTTGCAGTTTGAGGAGTGACCCGGCTTGCGCGTTTCACGATGTGCATCATATATTGGAGTTAGAAGTCCCGTATGAAGAAATTCGCTCTCGTGGGTTTCAATCTCAGAAACTGATCCGCCTGGGAAGCTAGACATGATGCTGACGCAGTTAGATCAAGGCAGCTATTGAAAGAGGTTCCTCTGCATAGTGTTGAGCAGCCATCATTCCCAAAGAAGTCTCGGCATGCTTCGCCAGCTTCCTGACACTTGCATTTTTGGTCTTGCTTCTTTGTTCTTTGTTGTGGATGTTAAAATCATCTATAAGTTTAGATATATGAAATATATGGAGAGGAAGTACTTTGAAAACTTGCTTTCAGACGGTTGGCATCAAATAAGACGACGCCCGGTTTGATATGCGAGCGCTGTAATCGGTGTGAATCAGTGTGAATCTACGTTAATCTGTGTGAACTCGTGTTTAAGCGATCTCAGTGAACCAGTTACGGCGATAGGTTACCACAGTGAGACGAAATTGGGGTCTGAATAGGGTCGAATTGTGAGTTGAACCCGGGCGTTATACTCATCTTCCTAATTGCCGAATTACCAGAAACGACTCCCAACGAGTTAGCAGGTTGTCATTGAGCAGCACATGAGGACAGGTACCCATTTATTTAAATCCATCCTATAGAGACCTGCAGATCGCGTAAGGCGAGACCCATGATGCCGTAATTTGGAGAGGTTTTTGTTGTTACAAGAAGGTACGGCGGAACTGAAAGAGCCATGTCACCTAAACTGATACTACTTTTCCAAGGGGTGAGTAGATACTTAGCTAAAGTTGAAGCTTGGGCAAGTTGGTACGACATACATGAGAATTAAAACAGCGCAAAAAACGAGGGACCAGATGCGGCTGCGCTGTCTCTGTGTCTTTCTTCGAATGGTCCCTCGGCCTTAGCGCCGTTTTAATCCTCGAGTAAATACCCCCTTTGTAAATGTTTTAAAAGTGACAACCGATTTGTTGTGGTTCTGCCGTGACCTGAATGTTTTTCTTTTACGTGTTTGGATTGTTGCAAATCACACCTCTTGCTGATGGCTAGCTATATCGAAGAAAATCCCGGTCTTGATTTCGAGGCAATGTTCAACCAACTTCCTTTAAATCAGAAAAGAAAGTTAAGGTATAACCGAAATCAAGAAAAGTCAAGACCGTTTTCGTAAAAAGTTAGAAACAATAAACACTAGAATAGGCCATTTAGACGTGTCACTAAAAATATTACAGTTACATAATTAAAAAAATTAATAAAATCTTTAAGAAAATGTCAAGATGATGAGCACCGTTATCAAGTCATAGCAGGAAGAGTTAGTTTATTTGGCAGAAAGAAAGCCGCCGTAACAACTTGATAGTGTTTTGGGATTCCTGTGTACTCTAGTGAAACTAATGCAGATGTACAAAAATAAGTGTGCTGACTGACCTTTATGAAAGCTGCATGGATGTTAAGGCAAGCACGTATTAAACAAATTCATAGACTTGAAAAGAAAAAAAACACGCAAACAGGGCAAGATGAATTATCATCAAAGTCTGTAACCATAACGATAAGCTCGAAGTGTTTAGGAGTTGCCGAACACTAAAAGGAACAGAAATATCTGTGTCTAACGATTATTCCCCGGTCACCTTACGAAAACGAAAGCAATTATGGGAGAGCACAAGAGGCGACAGAGCTAAGGGCTGTATGTTAGGCTCGTCCACGATAAGATTGTAATCGATAATAAATCGTGTTTGGGATGACGAAAATAATTGTAGGATAAAACTCGCCTTGGGTGCAGCAAATCAAAACATGCCCGAATGACAGTCGAATAACTCGAGCAGGGAATTCAAGCTGATTTACGTGAACGGGCGCAGTCTTTCCGACAAAGTTGGGGTTCTGGAGTACTTCCTTATTCACCATGGTCCGGATGTAATCATAGTTACTGAAACTCGGCTGCGCCCTGAAATAACGGATAGTGAACTGTTCCACCCCAAGTTCAAAATGCTACGCAATGACCGCACTGCACGAGGGGTGTTGCTGTAACACTGAATGAGAGTATCGATTTCCTCCGAGTACTATCCCTGAAAACAAAAGTGTCTGGAACAAAATAAATTTCTGCGGCATAAATGTTATCGTTGGAGCCGTGTACAGGCCTCCTACTTTCCCCTGCATATTTCTTAGAGGGTATTCAGGACTACTTAACAAATTACAGTCAAGTCAACTCAGCGTTATTATTGCCGGAGATTTTAATATTCCCGAAATTAATTGGCATCAGCTGGATACGGGATCAACTGATGTAAAAAAACAAACAAAAAAACTCGGAAATTATTTTGGACTTGTGCAGATTGTGAACGAGAATGCGAGATATGGGAAAACTGCCGGATCATTGCACTACCTTATTTTCGTTGATGGCCACCCGTCAGAACACTTCGTTTCAGTGGAAGATGGGCTGTCGGTTCATAAGGCTGTGTTGTTGTGCATGGGAAACGTTTTACCGCAAAGCAATAAAAGAAAGTCGCCCATCTGTAGAGCCCATGAATTACCTATATATCTTTGTGCGCGTTTAATGGGGCGATGAAAGTGAATTGTTTTGTGGCTTCAATTTAGAAGTATCGCCAACTACAGTCTCGAACGATTTGTTTCAAAAGGAACAAAATTCGTATCAAAACAAAACCCCAGGATAAGAATGAAATTAGTAAACTAAAATGGATATTAAAAGAGGCGAAAAAGAGAGGAAAAGAAATCTGGGTAAGGTTACCAGTCTTTCACAAACCCTGAAAGATAAGTTATCGGAACCACTGGAAAGATACTACACAGAAACACTAATACGATTCATGAAAACTTCGCCACGAAAATTTGGTGCCACCTCGCCCCATCCGGAGAATATGTGCTCATGAACAATGAAGTTATCTATGATCATAGTGAGATGGCTTCCCGAGCTGAAAATGTATATACGCAAGCTTTATTGGCAGATAAATTTAATACACATTTTTGTTTTTGTCATCTGGATGCCCGTGAATCAGTGACCGTATATGATAGCCATTACTCATCTGTTCCGGTATTAAGGTCAATATTTTTAGAACCAACAGATGAAACAGAAGTTCGCAACATATTAATGTCCCTAAAAATAACTGCGCATGGTATCTTGATAATATCAAGGTTACTCCTATTAAAGCAGTAACGGAGTTAGTGTTGCCTCCTCTTGTTGATCTTTGTAATAAAATAATGGTTTCTGGTATATTCCTAGAAAAAATGAAAATGGCTAAGTCAGCGTTATTCACAAGGGATGCGCATATTAGAACCTTAATAATTACAGGCCCATATCTGTACTGCCACTTTTTTACAAGGTCGTAGAAAAAATATTTATTTCAAGATTTTACAGCTTTTTTTAGTGCTAATAATGTTATAAATGACAAACAGTTTGGTTTTGAGAAAGGGAAATCAACTGAATTAGTCCTAATATATATCAAAGAAAAAATATTATTATTACAGAAAACCATGCGTGTACCATTGTAATTTTCCTAGATTTCAGAAAAGCGTTTGATTCAATCAAACAGGAAATTTTACTGGAGAAACTATCGGCGTACGGAATGAGAGGTAATGCACTAGAGTTAATTCACATCTATTTATATTCACGTACTCAACATACGGTACTTAATGGATTTTAATCTCAACATAAATCGTCCCGCAGGGTTACACACTGGGGCCGCTATTATTCCTAATTTATATAAACTATATTGTGAATATACCTGAATCACGTGATATTATTTTATATGCTGATAAGTCCCCCCCCTCCCCCCCCCCCCCCCCTCTCCCGAGCTCTTCGGAAAAGCAAGTAGCATCGCCTCCGCCGGAGGCGATGGCACTTGTTTTAAATTTAGAAAAATAACTAAATTTCAGGTGAAACTAATAGCAATAAAAAAGGTAACGAGTCTGCAGACGGCAGGAAATAAATACTGAAAGACTCAATGCAGGTTATAACAATTGCGAGGGCAGTTGTTAAGGTGCGTAATTCGCACTTTCCCTACAAAAAAACAGAGAAAGGCAAAAAAAAAAAAAGCTCGGGCACCATCCAATCAAAATGTCGAAAAAGAAAAAAGATGCAGAAACAAGATGAAGGGACTGATGAAAAAGAAAAGTGGTCCGCTCACTCGCACTAGTGACAGCAGCGAGATGTCTTTTTGACGCTCAAAGGCGTTTTACAAAATGTCCCCACCAACTTGTAAAAAGAAAAAAAAAACGCTTGTAAAAAGAAGGGCCAAACATAAAAGACAAAAGAAGATCTACGCGTTGTCGGCGATGTGATGTTGTTCTATGGCGGCAACGGGCGGCAAAATTCGAAGGCGCCACCAGACACGACCGAGAAAGCGAAGCTTCAGTGACCGACGACCGCGGACTCAAGAGTCGCCTGGCCGCCGGGTTCCCTCCCGAGCGCCAGCCTGGCCCCACGGCCGTTGCCTCAACATTACGAGGGGGTGAGGAGGAGGGCAAGGAGGGATTTCTTCTAGTATTTTGTTAAAGGAAAAGCAAACTAGCATCAAACAAGCCTCGCATTCTTTTTGTTTTGTTTAAACAATCCTTTTTTCTGTCTTTTTCTGTCTTCAATACCCTCACTGTCAACGTTCCCTTCAACTTCGACATTCGAGACACGAAGGAGTAAGTTGGGAGCTTGCATGTTAATACTGTTTCAATAATATTACAAACAAAACAATAGTAATTGCTACTTTCGTACTAGGACGGAGATATATGCATAGAGTGATGTTCGCGATCAATACTAACAAGATGGCAAAGGTAAATTAAGCATACCCGTATATTTATTCGGCTGCTCTTGTATCTAGAGCTTAATTCTTATTACCATGTTGCACTGCAAAATGACTCATTTCGAATAATTATTCGCTAGGCGAAATCACATATGTAACCTGGTAAGGAAACTTAGAGGGAGAGGGGAGGGGGGGGTCATCGGGTCTCAGACGCCCCCGCCCCCCTTTCCCCGCAAAAACAACAAAAAAAAAAACTGAAATCATTCCGCTTATGAATTAGCGTATATTACACAGTAACCGCAATGAACGTGTTCGATCCGATTGTTCCTATCACGACCATTCTCCGTAGAAAGTGAAAACACTCTTATACTCGGTATGCTACAGTGTGATTGGTTGCGGCTTGTCAGAGGCTCGGCCCACCGCCCTTGTGCTGCACGTGACTCCAGAAGGAATCGAAGCAGACACGGCGGGTCTCCGCAGAGCAGAAATTGATTGAGATCGATTGTGGGTCCAATCGGCCCCTCAAGCATGGGCCGCGGTGGGGCCTTGAGGTTCATCGATTCGCAGCTACCTTGGAGCGCACGCTCTCCGCTTTGGGTGGCGTGACACCCCCGCTGCCAAGCACCCTCTCGAGCGGGGCCTCGTGGGAAGTGCGAGTCCGCACTCGACCACGCCACTCTCAGCAGTAGCAAAGAACGGTCGAGGCGGATTTTTGTACGAGAGAAAGAGAGGGATAGAGAAAGAGGAAAAATAATAACAGTTACATATTTAAACACACGGAGAGGTCAACTTGAATAAATAATGATTACTACCTCGGGAAAAAAGTGACCATGATTGAGAATAAAAAAAAGAGGAAAGATTAGCTATCTAAAAGGAAAGAAAAGAAGCATAATAGGGAATAAAAGAAATCACTTTTTTACATCAATTAGTCAAGATTACTTCGAGCATACGACTATTAATAAGAAAATGAACTTGGGTGCTCGTGGCCTTGGATCTATCCGCACAGGTTGGTCAAGTCCAGTTGGGTGATACAGTCAAACCTTCTGACACTTTTTTTTCTTGTTTATAATAAGAGAAGGTTGATGATGCCGGCGTAAATTTTCCCGGAACATTTAGACGAGTTTTGTTTCGTAGAACACAAGGTTTGAAACGTAGGTGTTATAACAGACCCGCTGCTGACACTGTGAAGCGACCTCAATAGACCTTTTGCAAAACGGAAGCGATCTTAGCGGCGTAGTGCCTTTGCAATGCATCTTGGGAACACCTTGGCCACCGTTTCGGTTTCGATGGCCAACCTCATCTCACGACATTCCGTCACAACCAAATACAGTGCTCGAATTTTCGGATATGTGACCTTCCTTATGTTAATAATACTGTAGGTGTTGCCTACAAATACGTATAAACTGCTGGGGCACGATTGATTTTTTTGAGCTCCCGACGTGCCAGAGCTTGTGCGCATGTAAACATGACTGCGAGGCAGATCGAAGAAAAATGATACTGGGCCGCTCATCCTGTTCCATTTTATCATCAATGGGCTTCTTAAAGTACCGCGAGAGCCGGGAGGGTCATGCAGCATACTGGAGAGCTAGCCAGGTCAACCAGGCCAGCCAGGCCGGCAGAAAGGTATGGGACGCGGCCGGCTTGTAGTCCTACTCCTCACTAAGAATAAGCAGGTCCTTACGGCAGCAGCTGGTCCGCGTTTTAACGGGGGCTCTCATATAGATGAATGGGTGCAATGCGAGCGAGCGCTGACTTTATTTTCATGCAGTGCCGATTGATGCGCTGCTTCGTCGATGCAGCGATCGAAATCGAAACCATGCCACTCCTCTCCATGGCCAAAGAGGTCCCATAATGCAACGAGCGCAGTGTTGCGTGCGAGGAAGTAGTCTATACGGTTGCTGCAACACCACCCAGAATTTTCAGAGCCTGCGAACATCCTCCTCTTTCTTCGCGAAAAGCCACGAACGGATGGCGCCAAATCAGCAACTGGACCCAAGCCCGGTGCCGCCGAGCAGGAATTTTGACCCATTTGTAGACCCTTTTCGAAATGCTGCCCTCTGTAGGCAGATGTGGTGCCACTAAATAAGCTACGCTTCAGAGTAACGACACTTGGCCATATTGTGTCTTAAAATCATGGTTGCCAGTTATCTGAAGCTTTATCTGAAATCACAGGAAACGCCTTTCTGCCCTCCACAAATGTTTAAACAGTTCGTGACAGAGCAAAGCAATATTGTGTGACCTTCCTAACACGGAATCTAATGCTGAGGAAGTCGCACTTTGAATCAGGACGATCGGCACTTGCGTCTG
The DNA here is from genome assembly GCA_037355805.1 of Ixodes ricinus. NCBI lineage: Eukaryota > Metazoa > Arthropoda > Arachnida > Ixodida > Ixodidae > Ixodes > Ixodes ricinus. Next base: position 38,547 of record JAZHYW010022743.1, on the reverse strand, counting down.
CTCTGCATACGAGCCAAAATGGCGGCGCCCACAACAATGTCGGGGAACGGAGTGCCGATACTCCAAGCGCAGCTCATTTAGTGGTTCTAGGCAGATGTGGAATCCCTGCACAATGGCGGACTAAAACCGCAACGTCACGGCACACTTTATTAAGCGTTAATAGACTTAGACACTTTAATTAAAGGCAAGAGCACACATACAAAAATGGTGATGAGCGTAGTGACGTAGCACTTTCGACGCTGTTTGATTGGCTTGCCGGTTCCCAGGGTTGGCCGCGCTCCGACGTGCGCTATCTTATGGAATAACTTGCACGTTCCACGATGTCAGTTGTTCCGCCATTGTGCAGTGGTTCTGACCTTCGAATAATAGGCACGTGACTTCCGAATGGGGTCTATTGGACGCTATAGGCCGAGCCGAACGCTGCCGCTGCACTCGTGTCTAATCTATGTCTTCGCCTGATCTCACTGCGATGACGTCACAATTCTAGTGCACGGGCTTTGGTTCTTCTATTGTTGGTCCGTAAGATAACATAAAACCCGGTTTTTTATAGACCGAAGAAATTAACTACTCATCGCAGAAAGCTAATCTTTTGTGGGAGCGTGGCGCCAGCGGTGGTGACATACAATACGAAAGTTTGAAAACATAACGTTTCCAGAATAAATAAAAAACTATCAACAAAACTTTTAAAGATTATTAGCCGATGTCTATTTAAACCTGAATGAAATCGGCTGAATTCGGCGAGCGAGACTTCGCTCGGCAAATTAAGCGGATTTCGTCAGGTGCCCGTCGCAATAGTGTCACCGACAAAGAAGAGCTCCCTCGCTAATGGCGCCTCACTCCCATTGGCTGTCGTAAGCGATCATGTGACCATGACGACATCCAATGGCGTTTTGGTCGGAAGTGACGCGGTACGAGTCTCGGTACACGAGCGACTGCATCGATATTTACCGACGCAGAAACGCATTCTACACATAACAATTTTGTCAAGTACTACCATTTTTTTAAATATATATACTCTAGGGTCTGTGATTTTATTGTGACAGCTTGTCACGGTCACTCGTTTTTCCCATTTCCGCTTAACGATGAGAGGCTGTTGTTTCTGTGTACCGGTGCACTTCATTTTGCTTTAACTCCCGTTTGTTTGTTTTTTTTTGCTCGTTTTTTAGCCCCGTTCTTTTTGCTCGTTTTTCAGCCCCGTTCTAGCTATAAAATATGCATTATTTCGACTGCCTCAGTGTCGAGTATTTAACCCGGCGCTGATGGGAAGCTTCGACGTAAATTATTCCAGACTCGCAGGCCCGAAGCAATTATCTAGCGGAGTTCTCGGGATTCCTTCGTTGATGCGCAGAAAAGGCGACATGCGGCGCCTTTTGTTCTGTCGTTTCTTAATAAATAATAGGAAGAAGGGAAACGATTAGAAATTAATGCGTATTAGCGGTAATGCGGAGTCTATAGCGAGGTACTGATTGTAGCTACAACAAAATACCGATGCAATTGACGATTTGGCTGGAACCAAGGTTGTTTGCAAGTGGGTGGTTCCAGTTTCGTATCTTGTACGCATGTTTGTTTTTTCGTGGCATAATTAAAATATCAGGGATCTCTTCATTGCATTTTTACTTAGAAGTGGGAAGAAAGTCAATCTTAAAATGACACCTGGTACTCTTTAAAGAAAAAAAGTGTGTGTTTAGTTTACCGTAGAAGACTGAGACATCCTATCACGGCGAACGATAGAAGGGTCCCAGCGAATGACTTAGCTCGCAATACAATTACGTCATAAAAATGTAACGTACACAGGGACAATGCGTGAGTGAAACGTCACGATTTTCGTCCCTCCGTACATCGCATTTTTATGACGTAATCATATTGTGAGCTTTGTCGTCCGCTGGGATCCTGGTATTGTTCGCCGTGATTCGCTGTCTCGTGTTTCGCGAAAAAGTCAGCTCAAAGTCTTTTTTTTTAGGGTGTATATCTTGGTTGTTTGATCAGCGAGGTAATTTGGCCAGTACAGGGCGGCTGCTAACCTATAGGAGTGTTTACGCCAGTTAGTACTCTCACACACGAGCACCGTTCTGAGAAGTTTTAAGGCTGAACCGCATGTAAGCGATTTAGCGAGCGACGAGACAAGCGACGGCGACAAGCGACGAGAGTGAGGGACGAGCGACGGAGATTTCTTACTGTCGCTCGTCGCGTCGCTCCGGTTTTTGAATTTCTAGAAAACGTCGCCCATCGCCTTGGGCTCTTGCTCCCTTCGCTTTCATGCGGTCTGCCTCGTTGCGCGACTGACCGAGCGACAGCTAAGCGCGACTCGCCGTCGCTTGTCTCGTCGCTGGCCAAATCGCTTACATGCAATTTATACTTTAACGATATTCTGAGAACCACGCATCGTGAACTTTAAGCACATTTTCGTCTTCGGCCTGGTCGGGCGCGTACTTCCTACAACGCGCTTCTGCGTCTTTCGAGACTCTGCAAGAAGTTGCGCGGGGGAGCCGTCATCCTCTAATTTAGTGCCTTTACAGTCTCTCGCCGCATTGAAGTTCAGCGACCGGTACGTACCTCTGCGTAATGTCGTGCGAAATTCGAGTTCTGCTTTGCATAAAACAAGGTCACACATCGAGGCGTTCCAGCTAGTTACGACTTTCGGAAAACGGTCTAATTACACTCTCTTCTACACATTCCAGCTACTTCTTTCAGAGTCGGTCCTTTTTTTTAACACGGCTCAAATCGATCCCATATCCCACCTTATTTTCTCCTCATTCCACAGTTGTGCATTGACGCCTTTTTTTTTTTTAAATGGGTCGTTTGAACATTCAGAGGCTGCCGCTCCCCTCGGTCAATCTTCGCTCGGTATTTTTTTCTTCTTCTTACTCCAGGAGACCGTCGCATCGGCGAACCGGCGTTGTGAATACGGTTCGCTTCCTCAAAGTGTTTCGAGCTTTCAGCGACTCTAGACGAGCGAGCTCGTTAGATCGCGTCTAATGAACACCGTCCGAGGCCCGAGGGGCATGCAGCAGCGATATTTTTTTTCAGTTTTGATGTACCATGAACCCCTCCCCCTAAGGCTGCACGTCGTTGTGGACTTGGAATGTCCGGAAGAGCGAACATCACGAGTGCAGCCACCCGAGAGCTGTTGGTAGGAGTGGTCTATATTTGGCGGGGCCATTCGTTCCATAAGGGCATCCTTTCTTTTCAAGTCGATTACTATATGGTCTTTGCCAACTTAAGAGACACTTGGCGTTGTGAGTTCCGGACATCTTGTCATCGCTCCGTTGCAGACCAATCACGTGCAGTCAATTGTGCCGTGGTCCTGCGCTTTTTTGTTTGTTACGTGACTGGTTTAGCCGGGGAATAGCGAACCCAGAAAGACAACAAGAGCCGTGACGATGCACTTTTTTTTTGGTGGCGTTCTGCTCGATTGACACCGTGGGATTGTAGCGTCGCTATACGGTCGGACTTGGCGCCAAACGCAGTGTGGCGATTTCTGAACACTGCGGATTTCATGGAGAGCGCGCGCGAAGGGACTATTGTTGGCTGCATGCCGTACACCGTACATGTCACGGGGATAAACCTGCGACAAAACGCTGCCTCCATGCAGTCCGATCGTGTTTTGCCTTGTAATGAGGTGCAATTGAACGCAACGAGCTTGCACTTGTGTCCGCCGTTGTGTGGGTATTCCGCCGCTTCCAAATTCCAACCAGGGTGGAGGAAAAAACAAACAAAAACAAGATGATTTAAGTTTTTATTTAAATTACTGTGGTTTTACCATAATAACATAAATCGGATATGGTGGTGTTAAAATTACACGCTTATTAAGCAAGAAGCTCGATATCTAGGTTTCGAGCAAAAAGCGGTGCTCCTGTGAGGCAAGAGCAAAAAGAAGCGGCGACCTGCCTTTCCTTCGACTGGGTGAGGAGAGCAGTGCCCAGTAGCAAGCTAAAAAAAAACGGGAAAAAAAACACAAACAAGAAAATTACGGATGCAGGCACGCGTACACTCTGCGTACAATACAGCCCGGCAGACACCGAGTTCGCCTGTTTCCTTTCGTCCTCAGTCACGTGGGTTCCATATCCTTTATGCCGGATGAAAAAAAAAATTATTAAGATATTTCAACTTGGAATATGCGAGAAAATAAAGGTGAGGCAAGACGAGAATGTGTGACGATCATGCATTTTTCTTGAACACCTCCTAGCGACGTGGAAGAAATGAAAGCCTTGCCGTGGGGCCACTCTTCTGCGCGCCGCCGACGCAGAATTACAAGAACAAAGAGTCTACAGAAGGAAGAAAGGCTGAAAGTCTTCGGTCTTTTTGTTGCTTTCTGTTTACTCTTGTAGCATGTGCTAGCACTCTCTCTTTTGTCGAACCATAGAAACTTATTTCTTCGGTCTTTCGCACTTTCGACGTGTTTGAAGCCGACCACGCAAGCAAAGGCCACAGTGGTAACATGTACACGAAGCCAACTCAGCTGAAAGCTTAAAAAAAAGAAGCAAAGCAGAATAAATGAAAAGGGGTATGCTCAGTGGCGTCGTCTTTCACTAGTTCAGTGCTGCTTCACTAGGATTTCATGATCGAGGCGTCGGGGACTGACCTATGTTAGTTTAATAACGCAGAATGTAAGGACGTAAACGGGCTGCCGTGTGGGGACATTTTTCTTACAAAAAGAAGAACGAGGGTGAAAAAGCGACTTGTAGAAGCTGTGGCAAGGAAATTCGGGGTCTAGTAGACCGGCTGCAGGAGCACTTGGATGAATGTCCCGCTGCACGCAACCAGTAGCAATCCATTGCACATGACAAAGAGAATGGTTCTCAGGCGTTACTTTATTGAGAGCACTTTAAGCCTTCTAAAGCTAAAAACACCGCTTCTTGATATTTAATTTGTGTGTATTTCTTTATCCGTAAAGAATACAGTCACGGCCAGATGTCACAAAAGGCAGCAGGGAGCAAGCTGGACGCACGCCGGCCTGCAATCAAGGGCATGTTGAGGGTCGCAGAAAGTCTCGTTCATTGTTTAGACGTCTGCCAGCTTCAAACGTAGTTTAGACAAGCGAATAGCCAAATTTGTGTACGTCACGATCATGTCCTTTCCAGTGATTGAGCACTCGGAGTGTGCTGCACTCACGAACATGCTGCGTCTCGGGTACAAGCCTCCCTCCCTGCTCTTGGTAGGAGCCACCTTGCTAGAGGAAGTATCCGCCGAAGAAAATATCGAAAGCCTGTCTCCAGCTGCACAAAAATGCTGTGACCATGAGCATGGGAGGGTGGTCTAACATGCACAATGAACCAGCATATAATGCGTCACCTGTCACGGATGAAACTGGACAGACGTTTCTTGTTGACACTGTTGACACCTCCTGGCACTCACATACTTCAGACCACCTCGGTGAGCTCGTCGCAGTAAACGCAATGACGAAATGTGAAAACGAAAGCAAATGCAACGTGAGACGCTTTGCGGCGGACAACGCGGCCAACATGACCAAAATGAGGAGAAATTCACGGGGCAAGTTTTCTACAGGAGTCCTCACGTACGGCTGCTCCGAACACATTCTCAACTTGCTGTCAAAAAAAAACAACATAAAAAATCGAGTTGAAAACTGTAAGAGAACAGTCGTGCACGTGGTGAAATCCTTCAGGAGAACAACCACTTTGCCGGAAGTAAGTAGCAGGAGGCGGAAGGAAAGCGCTTGACTTTGCATCTGACATGCGCTTGAACACTTTGGTGGACTGCTTGGAACTTTATTTGTTGAACTAGGTAGTTTTAATGGAGGTTTTGTAACGAAACCAAACAGAAAATTTATTCAGATGTGCGGCAAAACGTAGCGAGCCTCCGAATAAAGTCGAATGTAGAAGAGATGCAGAGTATAATAAAGCCCATCGTAGTTACTATCGCAAAGCCCTCTTTCTGCGCCCTCTCAAAGGTTGTAGAAGCTTGAGAGAAGCTTGGAGGAGAATTGAGATCGTATGCCAATCGATAAAGCAAAGCTTGCATGATTCCGACAACGATATGAGCAGGCATTGACTCCCGCGCACTTTCTGAGTTGCATAGTGAATCCGGTTCTTGCAGGCGCATTCAGCTCACTGAAAAGAGGAGGAGCGAGGCCCTGACGTTCGCAGAGGAGGTCTATTGCGGGACGTGTTTCTTGGCCGCACTCGTTAAGTTCCAAGCCGGGTCCTCGTCATTTACCGCAACACTGTTCAGTGAAGAGGTGGTTAACAGCATAAAGCCGATCGACTGGTGGAGGTCTCACAGCAGTGCCCTTGGGGAATCCTCGACAGCGGTTCTCCAAGTTTTTACTCAACTTCTTACAAGCTTTGCATCGACGGCTGGTATTGAGAGAAGATTCTCGTCATTTAGATTAGAGCATTCCAAACTCAGAAACAACTTCGGCACTGAGAAGGCAGGAAAACTAGTGTTTCTTTACAAGTTGTTGAATGAAAACCGCACCATGCTGTAACATAGCTTTCAGCTGCTTGTTGGGTCAAGATGTCATCCCCCTTTCCATCCTTATTTATGTTCGTTTTTCGCTTTGTACGCGCGAAGACAGGCATAATAACGGCTGTTTTTTCAAAAGTTTTATAGATATATGGACACAAAAACGGCACATGTATTTATTTATTGGTGTGTTACGGAAAAATAAAGTTTGCTCACTCACTGAAAAAATCAATCTGCCTCTTCTAGCAAAGCATATTGCTTAGTTTACATCAAGAGTAAAGAGTCCTCAGTTATATTGTACGTTGCGAAACAATTAATTTTACAGTAAATATCTCTTTACACACTGTTTTTATTGGCAGGCTGCGCTGAAAAATCAATCTGCCATTTTCACAAACAACATTTAGCGACAAAGCATTATTAAAAAAGTGATCTAAATCATGTCTGATTTAAAATCAACTTAAAACTGATTTAAATAGAATAAACCTCATTTTGTAATCATGAATTTTTTTAAATTTTGTTTCCAACAGAAGGTTTTTTTTTAATTGGACCTATAGGGGTATTTACTGGAAGCCATAGCTGAGTGCGTAGCTTCTAAGCGCCTGCTGGCGGCGAGCTTCCACGGTGCTTTGGTAGCGTGCACTGCACACCACCAAGATTTGCCGGTCTTGGGTGCCTATAAGTGTGAGCTCGTTCTGAGCATGCCCTATCGAAAATCGCACTCAAACAGGGCGTCCAGTGAATGACCCCCATGGACGCTCTCAGGCAGCTGTGCATGGGCGCCGCCATAACCGACCTTCAGTTTTCGTTGTCTCTTATTCTGTTCGCTTCATTTCATCATTGCCAGAGCAGGACAGGCTATTGCCATTTTAATTGTTACTGTGTCCTTCTCTCCAGCATAGGCCTTTGTGGCGGCTCGTCAAGGCCCGCTTCAGTGGCTCGGCATCTCGGTAAGACAAGTGAAGGTCGGCAATGGCGGCTCCATCTGGCGCCTGTTTAAACCGTCTATAGACCGACACGCTGTTTACAAACAAGCCCGCGTTTGCCCACACCAGGTGTGGGCACTGCGCGTGCGCACAAACCGAATTTCCATGAGGTGGAGCGTCTGCGCATGCGCCCTGCCGTCGACAGCGCCACCGCAGCTGCGTGACGTCAGGGCCGCGTGTTGGTCTATACTTTGTCTCACCTTAACATAAACTCCAGTGACTGTCAACTTTAGAAATGCAGGGCGGGACGGTTTGCGAGCTTCGAATTATCGCTTTGCATCAGACTGTGGCAATAACTAATAAAAACGCCAGAAAACAAATCAAAAGGCAACGAGCGTTCACTCTAAGAAATGCTTGCGCGTCTACTTACCCGCAAAACACTCAAAGAGCCAATCTCTGCGAGGAGATGTTCCGCCTCATCATTCGCTGAACTGATCTCGTAAATTGACGAGATTGGCTCTTTGAGTGCTTTGCGGATAAGTAGACGGGCAGGCATTTCTTAGAGTGGAATGTATGATATGCCACGCGTTTCTCAAGCTGCAACTGACGAAAATAACTCTGGCGCGACGCGTCTCAAGCGGTCTGGAAAATTTTAAGATTTGCCACGCGTAATCTTTTCAGATCCTATATGTACGGTGGCACGCCGTTGTATTTTGTGTTTCGATTTCTGACGGCTCTCAACGTGTGTGCTCGTCACTTTTGAATGAAAATTGCGTTTTGAAAGCGCCAAGTCACAAAACATGCGCGAAGAAATTGAACCGAAAATATGCCGACACAAAAAAAAATGAACATATGCGTTGGCCCATTTTTGATTTCCATGCGGTAAATCTCCTTGCACGCGGCTGGTTTTCAGAAGTTTAGACGAAGCAATTTTTTTTTCACTTTCCTACGTCCATTTGATTTTCGCTTAGTCGTTTTTGGTCATGTGCTCTAGCCTGTTCAAAAATCTTCTCGTAAATACCACGGTGCTTTGGCACAAAGCCTGTTTCAGTCGCTCGCATTTGCTCCAAACAACACGAAATGCTCAGTCGAAATCCCGGCTCACAGCTAATCTCGCGAAAATCCCATTGTCGGACCAGACGGGCACGCGTTGAGAAACTTGATTGCGTCCACGACAACCCAAAGGCACACTTTACATAAAAAGATATGACATCTGTGATCTTACTACATTCTGTCTCTCTACCAACAGAACTAAGAGCAATGCCAACACCTAGCTTTTGGCTCTTCCCTGCGAAACTAAAAACAAACAAACAAAACAAAACACGTTTGAAAGTGCATATGCAGGTCAACGTTCTTAGCTCTATCAGCTGACAAGCTCCACAAAAGGGCGTCATTAGAAAACGGTTCCTCTCCGTTATCTGCAGGCGAGTAAGTACGGGCGGAAAGCGGTCATGGCGCACCCAGCGGCATTGCCTCCACGGAAACGGAGAAGGACCGTTTACGAACGACCCTCTTTTTGCGAAAATTTTTGCGCAGACTTCATGTTTACCATAAAAACCACAAGAGAATCACTCTCCACCGCAGGCAATGGTGTTGCTGTAGGTGTTGTAGGAAACTACATGGAGATGGGAATTGACCGTTCCAACAGTTCCGATGCTTCTGCCCATTGGGCGGGCAGATAGCGCAGTGAGCGCCACCGCAAGGACGCGACACGAAATGGCGTCAGTCGTTTTAGGAAGCGTGTTAACTGGCTTTGACCTATGACGCAGGCATCGTGGACGCCTTGTCGAACCTTCACGTCCTCCTCTTCACTTTCTTTAAACAAAGAACGACGGATCCAATAAGAGACTCACATAAACGCGACAGACACGAACTGCGTGTTGTGTCATGTTTGGAAAAGCGTCTGAAACATTCTCTGCTTTCTGGGAGTCGTAACAAAATTTATAGTTTATTATCTTTTTTTTTTCACGTTAAGAGTTGCACTAGATGATTGCTGCATTCCTTCTCGCCACTGGAGCGCTACTCTATAAAAAACATAAACGCGAGAGCGTAACTTTCTTTGTCGTTTTGGTAGCTGTCGAGCAGTCGTTTGAGAAAATAACTTCATGTTACACAGGTTCACGCTCGGACGCTTAGAAAGTTCCACAGATCCACATAACTAGATAGGCCTTAAAGCGGGCAATTAAAGGATTTCTCTACTTTCGCTAAATACCGCTTAGAATCACTCCCCAACGTTAATAACCGAATAAACTTGCCTTAGATTTTCTTTCTAGTCAGTGGCAGTCTCAAAAGAAATTCGAGAAATGTGAGCATCGTTTATGCCCTCAACTCGGAACCAGGACAAGTGGCCACGTGACCTGGTGCCTATCCTGTGCTTCCAACATTAATTGTAGCCACGCGCTGGTCTTGGCAAAGTAGAAAACGCTCGCTGAGCTCCAGGCATCGGTAGAGTTCGGCTATCCTCGTCACCGCAGTGGTTCGACACGAGCCACTAGCCGAGTGCTCACGAAGTTCTCGTGTTCAATACATGAGCCGCGCTCGATTGTCGTCAGGCGGGTGGTTTCCATCTCACAATTACGTCAGAAAGTTTTGCGAAGGCGACTGAAAGAAATAGTCCCTTTTTATATTCGCAATTTTACCGCGACGAAGAAGCTTCTGAATCAGTGGCAGTCTGTGCGAGTACACTTGGGCCCGGACCAGTACGCCTGTGCAAAGTCATGAGCATTCCAACCCGATATCGTTTCATGACCCATTTAAAATAGAATGCTGTTGTCGAGAGTAAGATTAAATATAGCTGGAGCTTATGCCTTTATTTATCCATGCTTTTGTATCTAACTAGTTTTTCGTACCCAAATACTAGGTGTGCCCTAAAAGACTGAGAACTACGACGGCCGTACCATAAATATTGATTTATACTTTTTTTTTGGCTGCAGATACCATCCCCATAGAGGTCAGTGGACTAAAATTCAATTTTATTTTCACATCTACATATACAAGACCTCGGAAGTACACGCTAAAAGTCACCAAAATGCGGCTTGGCTGGGTCTGTTCACCCAACTCTCTATTACACTTAGGACAATAAAGTTAATGAAATAGTTGTAAAATAAAGATTTCGAATTGCACTGGTGATATTTACGTTGTAATCATGAGCGGAAAACGAGCGTTAAGTATACACCAGTGATAAGATAAAAATAATAACTGTCATGAGCAAAATCAGGTGACAAGTACAAAAACAAAAATAGGCTAGCATGTTTTCATGAAAGTTCGGCCGACCATTTCCAACGACCATTCTTAATTTTTACGAAAGAAAAAGTTTGTAGACTCAATCCTTATCAGAACAAAACCGAAATCGGTTTTGCGAAAAAAATTGTCTTTGTAGAAAAAAAGTTAGAAGCACGCTCTCAGTGCGATGCTCTTTCTGCGAATTGCGCGAAGTTGACATTTGAATCACCTTTCCCAAAAGAACTGTTGTGGCCACCGGTTTAGAAATATTTACTGACAAACTACGTATAAGGAGGATTGACTCAGAATATTTATCATTAAGTATCGATGTTGTTAATTTCTAAAAAGAAATTGCAAAAAAGAAAAACATGTTACGTTCCGCAACAATACTTAATTTGTTTTCTCCGCATCTATAAATACCAGAACTTTCAAACTTTGCCAGCGTGTTGTCCTGTTTTTGTTAATATTGGTGATAAATATGATTATCCTGGGCAGCAAACAAAATTTGAGAAACGCTCAAATGAAGTCATTTTCATATTTACCAGTTATTTTGAAACTGAATTTAAGAAAAAGGCCATGCACGACCAAACTCCCGACAGGTCTTACGACGCGTCAAAAAGATGGCCGAACCCGACCAGGCGCTTGTCAATCAAAGTATCGCGTGCATTTACGTGAGGCCTGGGGTGAAATATCTACCAACCTCAAAGTGGGTGGTGTCTGCTGCAAAATGTAGGAGGTGTCAATCAATAGCCTCCTGTACTTTGAACTTGCTCGGCGTGCACGCTGGCAGGCGCACGCTACATTTTGTTTATTTCAGCCACGAATTCAGCTTTGATCGGCACATCACGTGCGCCCCTTTTTTCAGTCGTCAAGAGTTATAACCTATAATTTTCATACCCAGGGACATTTAAAGAGAGTGAATTATTGTGGTTTACATCGTTTGCCCATTACTACCGGAAGAGGGTTGAGTATTTGATGACGCTTCCAACCCGCGTTCAGTCAATACTATTAATTCGTTTTTGTGCCGTATAGGCCGATGAATGCCGGAGTTTCCTTAGATAAACATCTGACCTCGCATTGTTCTCCTTAATCGTAGCTAAAAACACTCTTGTGTACAAAAAATCCTTAAGAATATAAAAGACATTATCCGAGACGCGAATGTTACATACTACGTCAGCAATGCTGTCTTGATTGTTTTGCCCGCAAATGATAACGCTGCAGTTATATGCGGTAAACAAGTTAATTCAACCTTCGCGGAAATATCTGAGACGAGTTGCTGGTACAAACATACACTGGTTAAGTACCAGTGATATAGTTATCCGAAAAAAAAGACCCGTGTCATGAAGAATCAGTGCCAGACGTTCATCATACTTCTGAAGGTACTAAACTTATAAAAGAAGGTATGGCGGCGATTACTACGGAAGGCGCGAAAACATACCACCCTTCAAAGAAAAGCTGAAACGCTTATTTAAAAAAATGGAATAGAGGTTGATTTTAGCATAATTTTATCCCGTTAATTTAAATATCACGTCCGTTTTCCCCGAAGATCTAACTAAATGAGAGAAAACACGAAAAACCTCCGACCAGTCGTGACGTCATAAGAGGATCTTTCGGCCACCAAGCACGTGTCGCTCGAGGGCCGCGCATGCAATTTCAAGATTTCCAGGTATAGGGGCATTCACTGGACGCCATATTTGAGGGCGATGTTTAGGGCGCATGCTCAGAACGAGCTTACATTAATAGCCTGCTAAGACAGGCAATCTTGATGGTGTGGAATGCACGTTGCAAAAGAGCTGTGGAAGCTCATCGTCAGCACGCGCTCTGCAACCACGCACACAAATATGGCCGCCAGTGAATACACCCTATATTCCCCGCACTTGCACCAGTCGTGACGTCTTTTTCTGCCCTTTGTTTAAATATAGCAAGAGTGCGTGGCCTTTTTCTTTGATAAGCGCTGCAGATGCGCGAGAGTGGAGATACCGAAAACTCCTTTTGTGACGTCACGCTCCGGGAAGGAGGGCCTTCAGCGGTACTTTGAAAATGATTTTTCTGCAAACTCCATGCACCGAATTACAAAAAAATAATCTCGATATTCGAGATCCTGGAGGTCAAATTCAGATAATGTAAGTGTGTTTCCTCAAATACAAAACCGCTTCAACTTCCCTTTAGCTACGGACCTCCACCATTGAATGAGAAGCGAAACCGGTGAGCCGCCTGTGTCTGTGTCACTACTAAAGAAGCTATTCATCATGTTTAACACTTATGACGTGTGCGCCAACAAAACGACTGTGCAGGACGATTCACTTGGAGGTGCATAAAGCTGTTGCGGTTTAAACATGAAGATCTGAGTTTTGGGACATTTACTGTAAATAAAATGAGCAGAAATTACTGCCTCAAGGTACAGGGTGGAACGGCTGCGCCATTTGCGCCATTTTGCGCCAGACGCATTTGTCTGTGCCATCCTGCGCCATGTTGCGGAAACTGCGCCACGGCTATTACCTCGGGCCATTACGCACAAAATCTCAAAACGTGCGCAAAAAAAAAAATTGTATTTGGTTTTGGTTTTTTCGACTCGATTAAGAACAATGAGCGCGTTTAGCTTGGTCGGCCTTGCAGTCCTTTGTTCTGTTTATTTTCCCTGTGTATCCCAAGTCGGAAGTGCGTGAAAAAACTCGGGGTCGGATTTCAAGCGCTTCACCCCCTGCAACTGGATTGTTGTTCTTCAACCATAGGCGGTTAAGCAAGTCGGCCGAGGCTAGATCGAGTCGCTAAGCGTCAGATTGCCCGAGGCTCTGCGGCCCGGGATCCGGACGTCAGCCAGTTGAAAACAAATGGCCAAAAGATTCCTTTGAGTGCTTCATCGTTAAAACTTGGAACCGCATTCTCGCAAGATAAATCGTGATTTGATAGAACTGAAACGCGGTCCGATCCGAAACCTTGCCGGCGAGCAGCTCTCACGCGAGCGGTAGATCTGCTCGGCGTACTTTAACCTTGCTCCTGCTTATCGCTTCAAATACGGTGACTACGTTAATCGTAATCTGCTGCTTCGGTATTGAGTTGCACAATAGGATAAACTCGAAATTTGTTGCCCTGTTCCTCCGCGCACCTGCACGTCCGTTGCTTACGCACGTCACGTGGTTCGCACATATAATTACTATGTCGAGCACGTGTGAATTGTGCGATAAGCAGTGCAGGTTTGCATTTTTAGCAGCTGAAAGCCACTCAGGAAATATCAAGGACACTATCTTAAGAAAGGTATGGTACTTGCTTTTTGATTTTCATTAAGGCTCACAAAGCTTCAAGCTTTCGCATCGGTTACACTGTTATCCCATCTACCTAGGTCCCTACCCACTCATGTTCATCTGTGCTGCTAAGCACAAGTGAAATTGCTCCCGTTCTTGTCTAATCCACAAGCTGAAATGCAATGAAAACTGATCTGAGCTGCTCTTAGCCTGCTCCAGAATGTAGTTTTAGCTGCTCCCAACCTGCTCCAAAACAGCTGTTTCAGCTGCTCCCGTGTCTACACCCAGGTAGATTCCATGAGTTCCACCCCTGAGGTATTAAAAGTAATTCCAATACTTTTCGAAAGTAACTCTAGTGTAATGTCATTACTTTCCGCCCGCAGTAATTTTTAATCTAATATACCATATGCAAACGTTTTTGTAGCTATCATCATCATCATACTCGGGAAAGAGGTGCCGCCATGTTGGGGGTTCTTGTCATCTTCTTTCGTGCTCTTTGCTCGGAGTCTCGCCCTGTTCTAGTAAACTCTTCGTAGTTATTAGTTCTTGCGATGGCATCGGACTGGACTCGCGACCTTTCCGAGGTACTAGAGCTCCCGGGATGGGTTTGTGGATTCGTACTACGAGTCGAAGACCACCTCCATCAGGCGCAAGCATCGGAACGGTAGCGGTGGCTTCCTAATCTTTCGATTTTCGATACCGTTCCGGGCACGCGCTGAAAGTCTATCGAAGAGGTAGCGCGAAGCTCCAGCCCCTACGTTGCAGCTGCCAAAACGAGATTTTTTGCGTGCACTCCCGCTTTCGATATTCTTGCTTTCAGCGCGAGCGCACTGACGTTCTTGGTGCAGTGGCTGCGCGTGCACGAGAAACGTACATGTACGGGTGCAGTCGTTCTGCTGTGAGAAAGCAACTCGCACGAGGCGTTCGACGAACCGCAGAACAGCTCTAAACGGTTGTAACAAATCGCGATGGCCGGATGGCCGTTCACTAAATCAAAATTACGCGCGTATGAAGCTCACTTTGTTTCCGAAGGGATCTTGGTAGCCACTCCGCGTGCATCGCGGAACACAGCAGTACCGGGGCATACTTCTGGAGCCTGCACCTTCCGCTTCAGAAATGCATACGCAGCCAACGCGACTAGGACGGTAGGACGCTAGGATGCAAGCTCGGGCACTCGGGCGAGTACGGACAGCATATGGCGGAGCACCCCCAACATGGCGGACCATAACCCTCCAGATCCCGAGGCGCGCGCGCTTCGGGATCTCGGAGGTTATGGGCGGACATATGAAGGTCGCGCACGGTAAACCAGATGGCGCTATTCATTTTCGCATATTAGGGTGCCTACATGTCTGTCTGTCTCAGGGCAGAGCCGTTTATTGAGAGAGTTTGGCCATACATTGGTTTGAATAGGCGAGCATCTCGGGGCCAACCACAGGCCGCGAAACAGCCCCTAGCGGTGGTCATGTGCTCTAAATTTGTGACACGACTATACTTCGTTTCACCGTATGTGCGAGCGAAGGCAAAACTGGAAGCGCGAGCACGGAAGCTCCGTGCGTTCAGGCTTTGCTCGAGCGCGCGAGCTGGGGAGAAAGGCAAAAAGCGCTGGTCTCGCGCTTCTAGCTTTGGCTTCGCTCGCAGGTAAAGTGAAACGAAGTATAATTTGAGCCGTGCCGAGCGCGACTCCGCGTCTCAAGACGCTCGCGCACCCCACCCTTTGCACTGCTTTCTTTCAGCCAGTCTCAGGACGCTGTTCTAGCAGTGCAGACAAAGGCGTGGGCACGAGCGCGTGGCTTTGGAAAGTGCCTCCTATGCACGAGGTCTCGTACAAACAAAAGCGTTTCGCTGAGCTAGGCTCACGCGCCTGTGCCTTTGTCTTCACTGCAGACATTTGTGAGATGGAGTAGAGGTCTCCTGATTGGTCGACGCTGTGTCACAAATTTAGTTTACGCTCTAAGCGTGGGGGAATATTCGGCGCTGGCGGCGGCCTCTTGCTCCGCCTATTGTCCAAACTCTCCTAATATACGGCTCTGTCTCAGGGTGAAGACATCCATTGTTGCACTGAATGTTCAGCGCGTGACGCTCTCGCGCACTAGGTGCGTGACTTGGGCGCTAAAATGGCGTCTCTGCATTAGCCAAAGTTACGAGCTCGAGCTGATTGACACCGGGTTGCGCGTACTTCAATATGCATAAAAAACGATTGGGCGTAAAAATGGCTGAGATGTCACCACTCAAGCAATAGCGCGCGTGTGTATGAAGGCACTCTATCGCATATGGCCTATTTAATTACATTTTTGCAGTTTTCAAAGTGAATAGTAATGTAATTTAATTACTTTTTGAATATAATTTTGCTATCTCTGAAAGCGGAAACTCTTCGACTTAGCGAGAAGTTATAATTCAGAGATATTTTACGGCAAGAATAAATGGCGGAAAGTAAAGAAACGAACGATAGCAAGGTCACTTTTCGTAATTTTATTTTAGTTTTCATTTATTTATTCATTGCCCGCATCGATTTTTGGCGATACAGCCGGGGAGGGAAGGGGGGGGGTAGAGGAGGGAAAATGCGCACAAAAATAGAAAGGTAAATGAGCAGGTAGTCATCTTCAACAAGCTATGATCGAAGGACCGAGTAAATACGATAAAATACATCACTTTTCGCGACAATGAAAGCATTATTTAAAATATTTTTTCCGACTTTCGAAGCATCCCAACATATTTCGAGACATTCAAAACATTCCTCACATTCGTGACATATAAAACGAATCGAACGATGTAACAAAACCCCATCCCTCGGTGTACAACAAGGTCTACAGCTCCTATGCATGAATTCATATATAAACTTAAACAGCAGGCGCGCTTTCGAACGAGATTTGCTTTGCCATACAAAGAAGTGTCCGTCCGCTCTAATCGGAGCGCTCAGTAGGCTCTTTAGAGTATAATGAAGTCTGCGTAATTAGGAGGTCATTACGCCGAGCGGCCGGCGGTGAGCGTGTCATCCTGCTTGGGCAGTAGCGATGAATGATGTTTCAGAAGTAAACACACCGTATATAGGCCACGTTATCTAACAAGGCGTGCCATGCAGACGTCAACTACCATTTCGTAAGTTACGAAGCTAGAGTAAACAGAGATGACACGTCAGGGAGGCAGGTGCACCTATTTCAGGTAGCAAAAAGCACTCAAATCAAATGTTGCTATGTAGGTCAATGAGATGCACGTGTCGTACCGCCTGCTCTGTATGTTATTTACGTGACTTCCGCCACCAGCACGCTCTGTGGCTCGTTTATCACTGCGTATTTCGCTCGCTAATAGACCCTTTTTTCAAAAGTCAGTCTAGTCATCCTGTTCAGAGCCAAACCCGACGCTCTAACGGCGGCACAGCAGAGTTTCTAACCACACTAGGAAAAATTGAAAGTCTTGGAAATGGTTCTTTTATGTCGGCTTGGATTCACGAAGTTCGGGGCGCTTGATTTAGGCAAGCTCGTTGTGCGATCGCCGACGTTAGGGCGGCAACATTATAGCTTTCTACACTGCCTCTAGATGACCCCGACTTTTGAAAAGGGGCCTATTGCTCCAATGCGTTTTTTTATGACTTACGCGGGTCATTTCAATATTCACTTTCTAGTCTCGTATTTTAAAGTAATAGTTTGTTTCATTGATTTGTTTCTATGGCTATAAAACGTGCGCACGTTTGCAAATATTTATTTTACGTCCGCTTCGATTTTTATCTTCTTCGGGTTCTTTGATGTAAGCGTGGGCTGACTTCGTCTTCCTTTTTGATGTTCTTCTTTTCTTCTGTTTATCGAACAGGCGTATAGACGAAGAAAGGAGGACTGCATGGTTGCCGAGTACTTGCATAAGCGCACCACAGTTCGGAGTAAGTGTAGTTAAAGCTTGCGCCGCAGAAGTCAGGGATCCTGCAGGTTCAATCCTCACCCTGCCCATTTCGATCGAAGAGAACCGTATACCGGCGTGCGGTCGTGTATCACTACCGCGTGATGCACGTTAAAGACCCGGCCTAGCAGTCGTATTGCACTGGCTACATTTCTCATCTACAGTGGATAACAATGCCGCTATAGTCTGGCAGACTAAAATCCACGCTGTCTAAACAACTGACTACTTTCTTTGTTTGTTTAGGCGAATATACGACGTAGCACGAAGTCGGATACCCGTAGGGTTATTTTCATCGAATAATATAAAAGAATGAAGCGATTGTCGCGGTTCTATAGTGAATAAAAAAATGTTGCTGATGTTGTGGGATTCCAAATAGGGCAGGCATGCTCAAGCTTGAGTCTCGTTAAAACTTATTTGAGAGGAGTAGCATCATTCTTGGCCGATTAGTGGTCGGTGTACCGACGTTTACCGAGGAAAATGTCTTCTTGTACCACCGAAGGCACCGTCAGCTCCACTAGAACTTTCAGTTCGCACTTTTCCGAGCTTTGGCGATGGGAACCCGGCGCAGGCCTTGCTTGCTTGTGTTGGTGACGGTCGCAGGGTCTGTAGCAAGGCCACGGAAGTCAGCAACGTAGCGCAGCTGTTGGTTTGACGTCATAACCATAGGCGTGCGCACGGGGAGGGGGGGGGGGCAGGGGGGGGCGACCGCCCCTCTAATCATCTAGGGGTGGGGACGCAAAATTGGCCCCACTCGAAGCGCGACTGCGCCGGCGGTATAGTTTCTTTTTCGACGGCATAAAACACCAACGGGGGGGGGGGGGGGGCGGTCTGGGAAAAATCGCCCCCCTAATGAAAAATCCTGCGCACGCCTATGGTCATAACGCACGGGACCGATGACTACCTCCCCACCACTTCGCTGCGTAGGCACGGAGGCTTCCTCGTATAGCTAGGAACTGGGTGTTAGTAGAATAATTGACTAGGCATGGGGGCATTTCACTGTAAGGTGGAATGCGCGGTGGCCTTGAAGATGAACTGATGCAATGTCCCCAAAGAAGAGATGCACAAAAGAGTAAGAAGAGAAGTCCTTTTTTTGCTTTATTTTTATTTGATACTGTATCATGATGACGATGATTGTCTTGTTCCCGTGTGCATAAAATGACTAGAAATGTATACCTTTATAAAAACACTATGTACCCCCTCCTACCAGATCTCCCGAAGGAGATAGTAGTATCAATAAATAAAAAAATAAAAATAATTATGTACATTCACAATCCCTTCGCCACGTTGCATATAATTTAAAAAAAAAATGCTGCTCGTAAAAAAAAAATGCTTTTGCATTTTTATTGCATTTGACGAAGTGTGTAAGCCAGTCGATTTAGTTTGACCGTAGGAATGGCATGCTGATTCCGCCGAGAAATTCAAACGTCGCTCAGGTTAAAACCATCAGGTAAACTTCCACCAGCTCGCCTACGCACTGACTGTAATTTCGCTGCTGAAGATTTCTCCTCTGCATATGCGAACTACGCCTCCGCCAAGGCAGAAAACTTCCATTAATCTCCCAATGAGAGGAAGTCTTGCTAGGCAAAAGAAAAGGCGCAACGAATACGTAATAAACCCTGGGTCGCGCTGTTACTAAGCAAAAGAATAAGAGAAAAAAAAACATTATTTGGCTTGCGTGGAACAGAGCTGCCTCGCATTATCATGAAAAATGCGTTTCTTTTCTTCCGGTTCGACGTTATGATGACGGGAATCACGACTTACATTTGATGAATTATACTGAACTGGCCAGGAGAAATGCGATCTCGGGATTTATCGCCTGGTTTTTTCGTTACCAAAGATAGATCGAAGGGGCGCTTTGATTGAGCGACGGTGCCTCCTCTAGTCATTGTAATGTACGTATAGGTAATGGCCTAAAGTTAAATAAACACGACGCATCGCACTCTCACACCGTCACGATAAAAAAGAAAAAACGATGTATTACACCGCCACGCCGTCTTGCTGTCTCCATTTATGAATTCCTACGCGGAGAGCAAGTCGCCTGCGTCTACCCGCAAGAGTTGCGTTTACGTCAGAAAGAAGCCAATCTCTGATTAGCTCTGATTGAAGGATAGTGGGTAGGCCTCAAAGCAAGCTGCCTTGAGGTCTATCCCCCACTCCTTCATTCAGAACCAAATCAAGAGTCTGGCATCCTGACGCCTCCGAAACCCCTGTAAACAAGTAGACGAACTTGCGTTCCGCATAGCTTTATTTTCCGGTGGAACCGAGGGACACAGAAACCACAAATTTGAGTAGGTATGTGCCAAGACGCAGAACTTGACGATATCTTTTTTGGCTTGAGATTTACGGTGGCGTCATCACACGCAGAAGGTGAGATCTGAATAGTTCCTGTACTATAAAATAAGGCAGGGATCGACACCCAACGAATCGTCGATCATTGCGTGACTGTACGCATTGAAAAACTACGCTTCAAACACGATTCGATCGTTAGGTATAGTTTTTAGTAGATCGTTCCGGCAACTCCGGTATAGGTAAGGGTCTAAAGTAGACGCGATACACCTTTGTGCACGCCAGGCACGTCGCCAGGATTTTGTTTCGGGGGGGGGAGGGGGGGCGCCCCTGACAAAACGCTGTACGAGGGGGAGTGGGAGAGGAGGTCCCAGCAAAATGGAAGATTTCGGAGGGGGGCTGGCCCCGTGAGACCCCCCCCCCCTCCTTTTCTGGGTACGTGCCTTGCGCACGCATTGTTTCGCCATGGAGTATCGCTATCGGAGGTGTCGGAACGATCTCACTACTATACAACTGCTCCTCAGTACCTCTCCTCGTCACTGTATGGACCGCTATCGTAACCGGCTTCTGCGCGCTGCCATCTTCGTTTACTGGGCTGTGTGCAACCCGTCCTGAGGATGCGCAGTAGATTCCTTCTGCGAAAGTCCCGGACGCCGCGCACGCACCAACAGCCCGGTGACTCGGCACTTTTTCGCGTGGGTGCTAACTTAAGCAAATATATGGTCACTACTGAGAGCTGGAGAAAGGCAGAGCAGGGCTTATTATTATGTTCTCGCTTCGTGATTGGTTCTTGGGTGTTCGTAGCGGCTAATGCAGCAATCTCATTGGTTGCGGAGCGTTCATGAGATGTTCGGGGGCTCGCTACATCCTGCGTATCTCGAGTTGTCAGTGACTATACATACTTAGTTTCACATTAAGGCCGGCCACACCCGATCCCTATGCGGAGCTCAAGTTCGTCTGCTTTTTTTGTTGCAGGGATTGTGGTGACGTCAGAACGTCGCCGAGCTCTGATTGACTCTGTTGCAAGAATAGTGGGTAGACCTCAAGGCAGTTTGCTTTGAGGTCTACCCCTATCCTTCCAGTCGGAGCCAATCAGAACTCGGCGTTGTTCTGACGTCACCGCAGCCCCTACAAAAGTAGCAGACGGACTTGCGCTTCGCATAGCGTCGGTACGGGTCGGACTTGGGTATGAAACGGTGGGGAAGTGTATAACAGCTTGCACCTCCTCTCTCTTTGGTGCGCAGGGTCCGCGCTCGGGTAGTGCGGCCCCGCTGAGGCGTCCCCAGCGCCGGGGCCCGGAATGCGCTCATGAGCCGGGCCCTGTTGTGGCTGGCCCTGGTCGGGGCCTGGTGGGGCCTGCACGCCTCCTGCTGCCTGCACTGCAAGCACCGCGCCAGAGTCCTGCGCTACCAGGTAGCAAGCGCCGCCGCTCCTCCGCACGCCCGCCCTATAAAGCTACGCTGCTCGTACACGCATGCGTATACAGAAGACCCGGTGTTTGCTAGAGGCACGATGATGGAATTATATGCGGACACGTCTCATGTATGTTAGAATGCTTCGCACGCATGTGTGCTTCCGACGTGTCTGCAGAAAGTTTTTGTATGGCCATTGTGACCGTCATGCAAGGAAAAAAAGCGCCTCAGAAGGTGTCCACAGACTGTCTTTTATACGATGTATGGACAGCGGGACCGAAACAACACGGAGCACCGTGTCTCCGACACTTTGCGCGACGAAATGAAGAACGCGCGTATTTATTCCTTGCGGAGCTGCCAAATAACCCACGTTTCAGAGTCCAGACACTTCAGCTGTCCTGCCGCTCAAAATAACTTTTATCTCGGACGGTCGGCGGCTGGTAATGGACCGCGTAACGTTGGCGAGTTCTTTTTTTCTCGACAGCAGCGTCGCTTGGTCGAGGATGGTCGGGACTGGGGCAGCGCGGAGGAGCGGCTGGAGCGCGTCGAGTCCGTGTCGTGCGAGTCGACGTCGTCGGAGCCCAAGCCCGTGGACGTGCCGCTCCCGGAGTCGCACACGGAGCCCCTGCGGCACAAGGCGGACCTGGCTGCCAGGATGCTGCTCCAGGTGGCCCTGCACAGCGGAGAACGTGAGTCTCAGACTCGAGTCAGGCTAATTGAAATAACATGCTTAATTTTTTTTCTTTTTCAAAGGGGCATCGAAGTAACATTAAGTTTGCATTTTTAGAAAGCGTACACTTTGAATCGTAATCGTACCTCGAATTTCCTGAATAAAATCGCATCACTTAACGCCACTCGTTTCTACGCTTAATTGTTTTTTTTTACGTTCAGAAAAAACGCAACATCTGTCAGTGTTTTTTTTTTTTTTCAATATAGGCGCTGAGAAATGCGATGCTCTCTCTCAGTGACTATACCTAAGGAATGCAGGGCGTGGCGATGTGCCGCGCATCTCATTATACCTCCGCAGCCAATGACGCTGCGTCATTATCCGTTACGAACGCCGAGAAACGAATCACGAAGCAGTATTTAGGCGTGAACATATTAAGCCACACCTCGCGCTATCGAAGTTGTTTGTGAGTGGTAGCCACTGACAACTTTACCCGCACCTTCTGCACCGCCGCAGAAAACTGTAGGTCAGTTTACTTCCGGTCTTATCTTGACAAGCGTGGCGGAAGTGCACTGTCCTACACTTTTTTTCACCAGTGCGGGAGGTACGGGTACATCGAACGAAGCTACTGACAGCTTAAGAAACGAAGGGCGTGGCCTATTATGTGCACGTCTATATGTTGCCTTCAGATCTGTTGGTGTGTTTACCGCGTAAAATAAAAGAGAATAGGTGGTTCCTCAATTTTCGTTTGATGACGTCATAAAGTGTCACGCTGTCGACGGCCGCGATCCCTGGCGGTGTCACACCAGCAATGGTGGATGCGGCAGTCGCCTGTTCTCCGGCGGGTCTTAATCCAGCTTGACAGTCCACGGCAGCTTCGGCAGTCAGGCGCCGCGACGACAGCGACACTCGCGTTCTCTCGTGCCTTTTTCTAGAACTTCACGCCAACCGCCAGGATCGCGCGAGATCCGACAGCGGGAAACTCCGGCATTTGTGACGTCATTTGTCTCCACTTCGGGACCAGTTCCGATGCATGGGCGAAAGAGGACGCTAAACACACAGTTCGGAGACGCGTTCCGGGCTCCGTATATATTGTCATTGACCGTATGGTGTGACCAAAGTTGACGGGACAAAGGGATCGTGGGCGGCCGTAACCTTGCTTGCGGTTCATGATCGCTTATGTGTTCTCTCCTTCGATGAACTTGTCAATTCGTGGCGAGTTTAGTGCGAAGCACGAAAAGAGTTGACAGCCACGAGGGGTGATTGTTTCGCCTCACCTATTCCGTGCGTGTAACAGGGTAACTCTGACGGCAGTTCACTAGCAACCGTAAGCTACTTCCGAATTCGAGACGAGCACCGTGTTATTCCTATAGTGCTTTCTCGATATAATCGTTGCGCCACCTGTTATTCAACTTGGAGTTCGTAACCAATCGGCGCAATCAGGGCAACTGTCCAGAACACAACGCGCGGTTCGAGCAATGCCAATTCGAACGTGTGGCTGTGATGAAAGTCACCGGCACAGTACTATTACAGTGTACTAGAATACTTGGGTAGTGTTGGGACCGGAGCGGCTCGGCAACGGGAGCTCGTGAGGGCGCGTGTATTGACAGTTCGTGGCGGCGCTGTAGTCGAGTTATCCGGCAAAAATCGCGCAGCCCGCCTTTTGTTTCTTTTACTTTGAGCGGTGCACGTGTCGGTACCACGATTTTATACACTCTGTTTCAGCTTATGTTGTACCGCAGCGAAGGCTAGAGGCGCGAGCTCATAGCGTTGGCAGCTGCCCTTGGTGTGCACGAGAGCTTGTGCCGTCGAGATGTGCTCTAGAGCAAGGAGCTCGCGCTTGTAGCCTTTCCTGCGGTTCGACACAAGGTGAAACAGAGTATAGTTCCGTGTGTTGTTCACTTCGAGCGGTGCGCGTGTCGGGACCACGACTTTATAGTTCCGTGTGTTCGATCGTAATGTGCTTTGAATCTTGTGTTCTGATTTTGCGGATGGTGAACGCGTAAGGGTAGTGCCAAAATGCCGCCGGCGAAACAGCGACAGAACTCTTGCTCTGCACCTGGTTGCTAAACGGGCCTCATCCGAGTCAAAGGAGTGAAAACGGCGTCCCTTTTCGGCGTTCCAAAGGACAGAGCCAAAAGAGATCTTTGGGAGAAGAATCTGCAGCGATCGGACAAGCGTCTTGAAGAAACAAGCGCTGTCTGCAGAGCTGCACTTCGAGCCCCTCTTCATCCTTCGAGACTACGTCCACATCATCGGCGGAAAGGAAGTGAGGATCCCTCGTGGACACCCAGCGCTTACGCCAGACGCGGTACCGACTCTAGCTGCCAAGTGTACCCCCAGGATCTGAGTGATGACCTTCCCGCAGGACGAGAGGAAAGGAAGCGGAAGGCAAGTTCACCAGAGCCCATCGTTGCAGCGTTCGGGGCTCGCTCGGGAAACTGACCCGTTGTCACCAGTGGTGAACAGCGAAGCTCCTGCCGTGATCCCACAAGGCATCGATCGCGACGCACTAAGCTCCTGAGCTATGCCAACTCTCTACTGGGCTGTTCCACAAGTTCCACAACTTCGACGGTGTTGCTTATTTGGAGATCATATTGAGCGAAGTCTAACAAGATCAGCATCGAAAGGGCGGTGTTCATTTGTTCGACAAATTGGGTTGTGGGATATTTATACAGCGTGTAGTTGGTCAGCCATTTAAAGTTGCGACGAGTCACTCGCTGTAGATGACAATTTAGCCAGTGCAGTACAACCCGGCTGGCCTGCGGAGTCTTTAACGTGCACTGCACGCAGTAGTGATACACGACGCACGCCGGTACGATGCTCATCCAGATCGAAACGGGCAGGGTGGGGCTCGAACCCAGGATCCCTGGTTCCTGCAGCGCGAGCTTCGCTCCACGCGCGTCGAGCTGGGTGTGCGCTTTAGCCCACTCGGCCACCGATCCCCTGTTTCGACAACCTACCTGATGTGGCATGCCAAGTATACCTTCAGGGCCATGTATGTGCCGCACATTGTAACAATGTATGCGCCGCACATTGTAACAATGTATGCGCCGCACATTGTAACCATGTATTTCAATGCCGTGCTGTAAACTATTGCAACTTTTACCTTGCCTCAATTACGTGTGCTCTTGTTTCCTGGTCTAAATGATGTGAAATAGTTGCTTGTTTTCCTCTTTGAATCTTATAAAGCATTACTTTTTCAGCCCACGTTGTCTCCAGTTTTTTTCTTCTTAACGTTCAATGTTAGACGAGTGTCACGTCTTATAAGCCATTTCTTACAAGTGAACGTCGGGTGGTCCTCGGATGATCGTGGTAGCCGTGAAGAAATAAAAGATTCTCACCCCTTTGCGACAGTCGCTTGGGTGGTTCGTTGCATAAATGAACACAATAATGAGTGACAATAGTGAAGCGAGCTGATGAATGTCAAGAAAAGAAGACGGGCAGAAAAGAAGACGCAGAAGTTAACCTGGGATATTAAAAACATACTAAAACTGTCTCAGACTTTAGTATGTGCCGTTTCGTTCCATTATAAAATAAGGTAGAAAAAAAAACTGCTTCCGAGTTTTAGATATCTTTTTCAAATATTTAATGTTCGTGCTTTCAGCGACCGACAGCAGAAATGGCACTTTCAAAAGGCTCACCATCCTGCAAACCGAAAGTCGCAGCTAATTCTACGCGTGAAACAACTTGTAATCCGCTTCTTCAAAGTCAGCAATTGTTTTCAATGTAAAGGACAGGTAATGTAGCTTGTACCGTCCAATACATTGAAGCATCATGTTGCTAACGATCGTGCCCACAGCGCAATTGATGCCGCGGAACGACTGCTGGCAGGTCGTAGCTGTATCATAAATTCATCGTGCACTCCACCAAAGCGGCACCAAAGATCTAAATTTCGCGCGGCAGCCACGCACGCGCGCACCTTCTAGATAACGCGCCGTGTCGACACCTGTCGCGTCATCCACGCGCTAGGCGAGGCCTCCGGTCCCGGAACACTACCCAAGATGTTCTTAGTACACGCTGTAGTACTATTGCAGGATACCGGAACCCGCTTGTTCCATCCCTTATTCTCGTCAGCTTAAGTTGAACGCTGGTTGGCTTTTTTGTTAATTAGTTTTTTTATTAATCTAACGCACAAAATAAACAATATCCATTTGGTTTTAAATTTTATATGCTGAACTTATTATAAACAACCGCATACCGAAAGTCGTAAAAATTATTTTATGGCGTGTGTCAGACTTCAGTGCTCCGCGCAGAACGCCGCAGGCAACTTCTAATAAAGTGCCACATGAGGCGATTTCGTCGAATCCCATTGAAGCGGTGTATATGCAAGCGCCGGCGGCGCCGCGATATCTGACCAGAGGCCGGTCCGACAGGCCTGGTGCAATCGTTCCTCAACGAGACCCTGGCGTCGGACGAGCGGTTCTGGGCCTGCCGCCTGCTGCTGCCGGGCGCCAACGGCACGGCGTCGCGTCCCTGGGTCCGCTACCTGGCCTCGGTCAGCCGCCGGGGCCCGGTGTCCGAGCGGCGCCTTTGCGCTGCCCGAGGTCCCCTGGTCGGTCGAGGACGCCTCCGAGGGCCGTTGGTCGGGCACCTACTACTCGTGCGAGCTGCGCCGCTGGATCGCCTCGTACACGGTTCCTGCTCGTGCGCCGGCCGGGTGCGCGTGCACAAGATACCTTGAATTAGGTTTTAGTATAGCCTATATAGTAGCGGTGTGCTCTCGCCCAAGGAATCACTTCTACGCTGTGTGCGTTGCAGCTCCAAGGCTGGCAGTAGTACCGAACATGACAGATGCCGTCTTTGCAGAGATGACATTGGTATCTTCACTTTAAGGCCTGTAAAAAACTTTCGCGTGATTTTTTTGTGTGTGTGTGTGTGACTTGGACTGTAAGATAATACGTGCGTGTGAATTTTCCACCATCATTTTTACAGTATAGTTTTGAACAGTATCGCAGCATAGTTACACGAAAAAAGAACCGACCAGCCTTCTAATTCACGCAACTTTCAGCGATGGTGGATACCGCAGTGTGAGCATCGTGCTCCCTAGCTCCTGGATGATAAGCTTCAGAATAAAGGTGCGTGCCTGCACCTTTCTGATATTAAAAAGTAAAGCAAAGCTCTATATGCATCGTATATAGCAAAACTGGAATTACTTACGCGTCCCAGACCCAGCCTCGCACCGCTGTTCTACGACGATCATCCAGATGACAGCCATTTTGATAGGCACCAGTGCGCCTCCATAGGTCGTGAAGGCTGCGAATACCCGTCGCGTCACGCAGCATGTTTCCTTCGAACATATCTATGCTACCAACATGACTGCAGGCGGTTTTGTAGGACCGCAATAGAGAGCTTTAGGGAACCGTTTTTGCGCATCCGATACGGTATACGATGGGCCCTCCGGTACGAGCTGCGCATGCGCGAGTCTTATACGGTACCACATGCGCGGTTCGTACCGGAGGGTCCATCGTATTCACTATACCGTATCGGATGGGCAAAAACGGTACCCAAAGACTCTCTAAGGACGGGGACCGTCACAAAGGAACAAACACTCAAGCAGTGTGACCGTGTGATTTTAGGAAGCTTGAAGAAGTCTCTTATGGTATATACAATCTTCTTTTTTTCCCAGCCCTTTTTGTTTTCAGCACTCTGTCTTGATAACTCAGAGTTTTCACGCTCAAACACGTGTTTTCGCGATTTCTACACATTGTGGCGCTTGGCGAGCTCGGCTATGATTGTGTGGGCGGTTCTTTGAGGATCTCGATACTCGCAGGGGTGCCCCGTCGGCGCTGCTCAGCGTGGACGTGGATGCGAGCAGCCTGGACATCGACCAGTGCGATCCGGAAGTCACGGTCGTGCCGCCGCCCAGAATACTCGCCTTTCAGGGAACCCATCGCTGTCACAACAAGACGTCGCAAGTACGACCGACTTTCTGAGACGACGAACATTTAAAGCGGCGGTGTGAACTTGTTGTTCAATTCGCAATGTTTTTGTCACTTTACACGAGCTGGCTGGCACAAGTGGGACTCAAGGATACTCGCGCGCAACGCCACCATGGCCAAGAAACTCCCTTGTTGCGGTGTAATTTCAAGGACAAAGCTTGAGCGTTTTCGCTTCAATCTCTCCTGCGCGAAACTTGGTGACGGTAACTGGGGGGACGCACTGCCCTCCAGGTGACGATGTTGGAGAGTGCGGCTCGTAGGTTGGACCCGAGCATGGCGTGAGCACTCAATTTGCGCTCGTGATAGTCAATAGCCTGACGGTAAGCAGACCGGGTAGTTGGCCCGTGTCCAGTCTCTGCAATGACGACAATAGCCGAACCATCAACGGCCATGTCTGCAACTCAGCGTGTCCTGTGCCTTGCCAGCCCCGGCGCGTGGCTATGATCAGCTTAATGGCGGCATACAATCGTCTCTCCAGATCATGTGACCGCTTGTTGCTGGCTGCGAGATGTGGCGGTGAACGCTGCTCCATTTTTCTTTAATAGATTCTTTAATATATTCGCGACTTCGATAGCGTTTGGTGAAAAACGAACAGAGTACGCTACAAGTCGGCCAGCGTCAGGATTCCCCGTTCAAAGCGGTATTTGCGCAAAGTTACCAGAAACGTTTCACCGCCCCTTTAAGGGCCGAGGCCTGCCTAAAAAACATAAGCTGAAAAAGGGCCTGTTCGTTCGGTTAAGCTGAAAGAGCAGGGCAAGGCTTGCTAAAAACAGCGTCTCAGCTGCAGGACTGGGTGAAAGAAAACGCTGCCAAAAGCCAGCGCACGAGCTGAGCAGGACTCAAAAACTGCGTCTCAAGACGCTCGCGCGCCCCAGCCTATGGTATTGCTTAATTCACCCAGTCTCAGGCCCAAGACGCCGTTCTAGCAAACGGCCCTGTTTCCAAAAGCTCTGAAGCATCTAGCAAAACTCTCAAAAAGCACCACGCTATAACGCTAAGGGCGGTGTTAGAGGACAAGATATCCAAATAAATTATCCTCAACTTCGCGAATCGGAAGTACAAGCATGAACTTATTTCATTCAATTCCCCGCTTTCGGCTTCTTGCCCAAAGATATCGTTCACACTTCATGTTCTACAGAAGCCGTTTAATGCCACCATTAAAGCATCAGATTTGACTCCGAACAGAGTAAACGAACTGAAAAACGACTTAAAAAAAATAAAAAAAATATATATATATATATATATATATATATATATATATATATATATATATATATATATATATATATATATATATATATATATATATATATATATATATATATATATATATATATATATATATATATATATATTAATTTTTTGCGATTTTCGAATTTTGGCAGTTAGGGATTTGCCGGCCGTTGTCTTCCAGTTGGGAAGGAGCGGGTCTTTTCTAGTTTCAATTTGTACGGCGATGACGATGCGCAGCTTAAACAAGAGGTGTTTCCAAATGAAGCGTTGGAGGCAAGGCGATTTAAGAGTCTAGACAGGGGTAAAGCCCTAACGCCGCCTAACGTGCCACTTCAAAAACCAATTACGATTCTCAAGCTACGAAACAGGCCCGAGCGCAACGGTGTTTCTACTGCAGTGCGTATTCTCTCCGGGTCAGGCTGGACCAGGAGCTCGTACGTGTGCCAGTGCAGGCAGGGCCGGTTTCCCACGGGAACCCCCGTGTTCACCCACGCCTCGTGGAGGCCGACTGGAAGGAGAAGCGGATATTCGGGAGGTGAGTTCCGCTCAGCCGGTCTGAGACCATCTTCGCAAGCGCGAGTATTACACTGGAAGGGGAGAATGCAATCGAAAAGAATCCAAGAATGCGCGTCCGCAACTGGATTGCGAACTAGAGTGATTGGCACCAAAGTGATTGGCACCTAAGCGCTGCCGGTGTCTTATATACTTTGCCTTCATTTATACTAAAGCAATCCTCAGCGGGGAGAAAGGAACCTCTTCTCCAACGAGGCATAGTAGTGAATTAAATGTATGGTCTTTATGTTTCCTAGGTTACGCTTTGTATCACTAAAGAAATAAATAATAAAAAGAAAGAAAGCATGTTGAGGCCTTATTCTGTATCTGCCGCCACCTGCCTTTCGTTTATATTGGAGATGAATTAGTTGTTTTGACACAATCTCGGGTGGGCTAGAAAGCCAAATCATTTACTGAGTTGCTCCCTGAGAATTATGCTTCCGATAACTGTTGACAAGTTTTGAATTTGTTTAGGTCTTAGTAACAACGATCAATATGCAAGGGCAGCCATTTTGCAGTATCAAAAGTTGCAGCAGCGAAGAACGTTTAAATAGTTTTATATTTACTAAACTAATCTAGATTCAATGCAGGCGATATTAGGTGCAGCTCGAGGTCGATACCAAAAGAAGTCACTGATGCGTCTTAGCAAGAAATCCATTAGTGAGAGAGGTTTCGTGGCGCCCTGGCCCAGTTACCTTTCGTGACGTCAGTACCTTCGTGAACAACAAGTTCGATGGTATTGGCAATGCATGGTAGTACGAAATAATAGCGCTCTCAAAGCAACACCGCCAACACCGTCAAAATTGGAAGTTCTTACACTCTATTTCCGTCCATGAGATATCCTTTACCTGACGTCATTGTCAGCATCTATTAATCGTAAGGGCAAACGACCACAGCGACGCTTGATCACCTACGTCACCAATAGTCCCCAATAGTGCTTAACGAATTCAACAATATTGAAAACAAAACACACGGTATCTCAAAAGCGTCTGGAATCTCATCAACTAAGAGCAATTTCAACATGTACAGGACTCGACTCGTCAAAGGAAGTTTCCCTGAAGAGTGTAGCAACAAAGTACGCACCGTGCACTTGATGCCGATGGATGTGAGCGTGCATAACCTTTTGAAAGCAGCGTATGCCCAAATGCCCACCATTCAGGCCGCAGTTTACCTACGACATGCTGTACGTGTAAGCCGAGCCAGCTCCAGTTGCAGCGAGGTACGACTCCTGCATATGTCGCACTACAATCAGCCTTCAGGTACGCCTGCGGTGTACGCCCGCGAGTTCGGTTGAGGAGGACGAGGAACGAAAGACCCAGGAGTTAAACACCAGAGCGCACACGGCGTCTAGGGGAAAGCAAATCGGGGGGGGGGTTGACTTGTTCGGCAGAGCGTCTACTTCTCTAAAGCTGGTCCACACTCACCAGAAACATTATAAAAATCTCACAAATACCGCAAATATCTTTCTTCACCAGTAAAGATCAGTTTCAAAGGTCATCTCATAGATGGCAACAGTGCGTTCCAACGTCACATCACGCCATAAGAAACTCAGAAATCTTGGCCGCAAGTAAACGCATCTGTATGAACGGGCACTACAAAGAAAAGTCGAATGGGTTTACAAAGAAAAAGAAAGAAAATACACTATGAGATCTGACTATATAGAACGTTCAGAATAAGTGCGAGAACTTTTTCTAGATGTGGTACAGCCACTGGCAGTTTACGTGAAACTTGGGGTCGGTACTCCCAACTTCAGATACTGGGCTATTATCGACTGCCTTTAATTACATGTTCCCAGAAAACATGTGTAGATTTGATGCGTGCGTGCTGAGATGGTTACTAAGAATGAAATGAAATCAGGCTGGAACTGAAAGCCCGTACATGTCCGCCCTGTCCTCTCCTTTAGGTTCCAAGCCATAATCTTAGGAATAATTATGCATGCGCTCCCTTTTCTATATATAGAGAGGGGACCCATCAAAGGTAAGTATGGGGAGTGGAAATGTAAGAGGGAGAAGGAAAGGACAGGCCGATCGACTTTCGGTCGTGACGGACAACATCCACTTGTCTCTCCGCGACGGCGAGGCCCAACACCCAGAGCACTCTGGTCGGTGTTGTCCAAACACCTCTTCTAATCCTTCAGTGGAAAGTTTTAGTAGATCCATAGATTGATTCTTGCAAGCGAGCCCAGCGGGTGTCAAACGGGCATCTTCCGATGTGACAGCACCAGCCCCCATAGAGCCGGCTTTAGTTACGTACAATACTGATAGTCTCGATTTTAGACCCTTGCTAGGCTCCCCTAAATAATTTATTGATCACGTTTTTGTTTTCTTCCAGCGGGGTGCGGATTTTTTAGCGATTCGAGAACTGCAAAAGCGCCGTAAAAATAAAAGTCCATGAATCCTTTTTACTGCAACAGCCGTTATTGGCATGTAGCAGGATGATGTACGTCTGGACAGTGTAAGGTGTGACGCGCTAAATTCGGCGGAAACGCTTTCCCGCTCACTGCTGCGGTAAGCCACAATGTGACGTGATGACAGTGGAGTTTTAGCGACAGGAGAATGACCGAATGCAAGCACTCTGCGTTTGCGTTTGCAGGCAGGTGTTCCGACATGCGTGCGCTGGAGCCCAAACAGCGGTCTTGATTTGCGGCGCATAGCGACGACGCGCATGTGCAGCGCAGAGTACGCTATGAAGAGAAACGCACCACGATCGCGTTTTCTCCGGACGATCTACTGAAACTATATACCATGAGTCACGTGACTTAACACGACCCGTTTTTCCGCCGTTACATGTTGTAGGAAAAATGTATCAGCTTCTAGCAGGGAAATATACCTGCCCGAAAAATGCCAGAGACACTGATATATATATATACATATATATATATATTGAAGTGCAAACGATACATTTATCTTATCATTCGGAAACTGAACATAAAAGAAAAAAAGGCCAACAACAAAGGAGGTGATTACATTCCTGTTTTCCTTCTCCCTTTACTGCGTTCTGATATCACGAAATCTTAAAACATCGTCAACGCCGTCTTCAATTCCTGGATAATGGCACGTGCCGTACATCAGAACGCCGAATACGTCCAGCAGACGGTGTAAAGGCCACATGTTTCAGGAAAGGTCTATTGGGGACATCACACAGTATCTAATGGGGAAATTCGTGAACGCTACATGACGTGCGAAATGTGGCTAAGCCGCCACGCTAAAACCAGAGTGAATTGTGACTTCGACGTGAAGTGACATACGTGACGTAAGCTGACATTGTGAAGTGAGTTGAAGCGCGTTTCTGCTGAATTTAGCGGGGAAATTGTGAGATCGCAGGAGGTTCACCGAGACGCTACGCCTGACCCTGCGTGACGATGTGAAGGGTTTCCCTCTAAAATTAGCGGAAATTCTTCTCCTCTAGATTTAGCAGGGGAATTGCGACCTTCGTGGTAACGTACTTTTGCACCTCGCTACATTTTGAGTGGTGGCGGAGAATGCACTGTGTGGTCTGTGAGCAGCAAAGTCGGCGGCTCGTCTGCTGCCTCGGTTCACTTGCAGGCGACACAAGGGAACCGACAATCTTCTTAAATGATGGCTGATTTCGAGAGTTCGCAAAAAGTACTTCAGGCCGTGCTCGAATGCCCGAACGATCACTGTCACAGAATCTCGCTGCTGACCATCCTCGGAGGTGATGCAACGACGCACACCTATGCAAGTCCTGGCCGGCTACGTGAATCCGGTTCCGCAAGCATGAAGGTCATCAAAGGTGGCCAGTCCCATCTTCCTCTGCCATCACCCTGGTGGGCTGCGCTATCATGTACTGCGAGGGTGAGCTCCGGCAAGCACGTGCCGCACTCGCTTTT
The DNA here is from genome assembly GCA_037355805.1 of Ixodes ricinus. Classification (NCBI taxonomy): domain Eukaryota; kingdom Metazoa; phylum Arthropoda; class Arachnida; order Ixodida; family Ixodidae; genus Ixodes; species Ixodes ricinus. Next base: position 4,907 of record JAZHYW010022743.1, on the reverse strand, counting down.
CTCAAGAAGGATATGTACCCGCTCATTGTCTCAGCTAACCGTTCCACGTCCAAAACGGGCTGTTCCCCCCCCCCTGTGTTGTGGGCAAATCCTCACAAACAATCAGTCTGCTTGCCTAAAAAGAAAGAAACCGTGATTGAACAATCCAATTTATTGGCACAGAAGCTGACTTGCTGATTAGAATAATATATACTAATTTTTCTTTTTTGTGTGTGTGTGTGTGTGTGTTGGGGGAGGGGAGGTTTACAAGTTGGGTTCAGCAGCCCATTTATCATTGCCAGACACTATAAACCTAGGATAAAGTGTCACAATTCTTTCGTTTAATAATATTGAAACTTAGCCTTCCACCAAGAAGGAGTGATTGGGTTTCAAAGATTGTTTCCGACGCCTGAATACAAGCTGGGACATCTTGTCAGACTCAAATAGAAAGAGAAGAAAAGTAAATGGTACCACTTCCAATTTCTGCGCGGACCAACGGCTGACGCAAAAAATTGGGTGTCAGTGATAGTTGACGACGAGATTCAATTAAATCAGTGAGGTGGGAAGTCAGCTAGCTTCTTTTTGCATCAACGTAATTTTGTTTATCAAAAGATTAACTTTTTTGTTTGTTTGTTGATTTTGTCGGTTTTCATGGGCTCCGAAGTACAGGTTGATAACGACGAGAACTGCAAGGGCAAGGCCAAATATTTTACGAAATTTTAATTTACATATTTATTTTAATAAAAGAAGGTGATGGAATTATAATTTTCATTGTTGTCATTTGCTACTTGTTACTCCAGCGAGGCGAGTTTCTTTTTTGTTTTGTTTTGGCAATAACATTCATTTTGAGGCCTTATGTTAATATTTGCTCCGTCTCTGTGTGCCATGAAAACCATCAAAACAAATATGTACTTCGACTGTGGCGGAAAAAAATGCATTAACACAAACGGGATTTCCAGGATATACCAGATTGTCAGTCTCGAACTAGCTGCGCAGTGCTCTGAAATAGCACTGCATCTTTATTTGTTCCGTTTAGATATGTGGGACCCGCATTAATGAAATCAAAAGCAGGATAAAATAATCGTTAGTTACAGAAACGGTGTACTGAATTTTTAAAAAGAGGCAGGGTTCCCGGTATCCAACTTCCCTGTCTGATATTTTTTTAATAGTCGTTTGAAGGGTAATCAGAAATGTTAGAAAGCGGCGAAAACGTCTAACCGGGCCGCAAACACAAAAAAACAAAACAACAACAACAAAGCTGCGCATTTAAAGCGCACCGCAATACGCAAGTAGGGTTTCACAGTACTTTAGACCATTTCATTAAAGTCTGATGTTAATCGTTCGTGCGAATTAAACTCCGCCATGAAGTTTGCGTGCTCACTGACGAGGATAATCATGAAAAATAATCAATTATCCTAAACCTCTATTGCTCAATTGCTTTTGCATTGGACACCGACTGCCCTCATAGTCAGCTTCCCGATCCTCTCTCCATCTGTCTGCCTTCATGTTCTCAACCTTAACAGTGTGCTCTGAATGCGCAAGAGATGAACCACTGTTTGACTTCACCATGTCCTTCTTTTTTCCCAAAGTATACATGTTCCAAAAAAAAATAAAGATTATTGGTAACCGAAGCGGATGTCTCTAAGTATCACGTTCACGGCATATATCGGCCCTTGACTCTCGGCGCAGATGGCGGCAATCTTTCCCGTGCTGGACGTGTACTGCTGTGTGCCAGCAAAGTGGACGCGCCACATGGGGTTCTGCATCACGTACAGCACCCTGCTGCTCAAGACCTGGAGGTGAGTCGCGCACGAGTGTACCCTGTGGACTCTGGAATCCCCACATTCAGGCCGCCGTACGTTGGTCATAAAATAAATGTCTTCAGGCGTACTTGAGGCACATATACAGGTTTATACGGAAGAAAACGTTCCTTGAAAATGCGTAAGGTGTGTCTGCAGAAAAATTTGCCATCATGTCTGCAGCCAACATCGTGTCTCTGTCATCCTTTCTGCAGCCAACATTGTGTCTTTTGTATATGTGCAGCGTGACTGCGGCTTAAGCGTAGTCTGACTCTGCGTTTCCCGCTGCAGAGTCTCCTTGACGTATCGGGTCAAGTCGGCGCACAAGCTCAAGCTGACGGACAAGCAGCTGCTCCAGTGGCTCTTCCCGATCCTGCTCGAGATGGCTATCTACTTGGGCACCTGGACCATCTCGTCTCCTCCCGAAGGGATCTACCTCGAGGACTGGCACGGACTCAAGTTCAAGCAGTGCGAGTACAACTGGTGGGATCCACACCATGGCCATTGGTGAGCCCTTCTCGACATCTGAATAGTTTCGAAGAGTCGCTATGGTAACTGACAGCTTAAGAAAACGCGAGAGCATGGCGAGTTTTATGCACATCGTTATCGCTTGGCAGCCAATCAGATATCGGCATCACCCAATAAGTACGCGGAAGTACAAATTACGAAGCAGCAAGAAGCGCGATCGTAATAGGCCCCGCCCCGCATTTTTTAAGCTCTTAGTTACCATAGAGCGTTTATGAAGCCTGAGCGCAAGTTTGTCTGCTTGTTGCACAGGGGTTGCAATGATGTCATAACGTCGAGCTCCTATTGGCTGATTGAAAAAAAATAGTGGGTAGACCTCGAGGCATCTCGCGTTGAGTTCTACCCCACTATACTTTCGATCAGAGCCAATCAGAGCTCGGCGTCGTTCTGACGTCACCGTAACTCCTACGCAAGAAGCAGGCGACTGGTTTTCCTCATAGACCTTTCCGGCGCTTATCATCCAGGCGCAAAAACGCTGGGTCACTGGGCTGTGGACGCATGCGCCGCGTCTCATATTTCGTCTTAGAGAGGCACTGCGGACGCTAAGAACGTCTTCCATAATCCAGGAGTTAATGATTGGCAGCCCACAGAAGGCGATTATCGGAAAGGTCTATAAAAAACTGCGTTCAATGTATTGTGATTTTGTTTTTTTCATGGTTCCTTAGTTTACTGAGACGACGGCGGCCATTAGTTAACAGGACGTGACTTATAATTAAATTACAGTGGCTCGAGGGCGCTGCAATGTTACTTTGTAGGGCTTTATGGGGCGTTTCGAGTGCCAGGCGAAGTTCTAGAAATAAGGGTGTGCGTGTTTGAGATCCGGTGTTAGGAAAACTGGCACGCTTTGCTTTTTGTGACAAGTTTTGATCATTTAACAAGCAGGATAGCAGAAGGCGCTTCTGCATTTGCTGTGAGTCAAGAAACTAAAAGCTTGCGATGATATATATATATATATATATATATATATATATATATATATATATATATTGTTAGAGGCAGACGAAGAAGAAGACGAGGGGTAGAATGGTGCCCTTGGTAAACGTTAAGTGGCATTCCGTCAGCCGGAACTGAAGTTGACTCCAGTGAGCCTGTAACATTTTGGTGGCAGCGGTGGGATCACTTCTAAACTTCGATGGCGAATCCACTGCACGTTACGTCCCACTCCGGCAACACTTCGCAGCGAGCAGCTGAAAATGGCTTCTCCGTGAGCGTTCCAACACCGCTACAACGCCTTCAAACTGGCTTGAATGTTTTTCCGAGTGACATCAATGGGCCACAAAGTGACGCTTCGGGGATTTCTGTAGATGACCTCAACACCTGTCCACCGGCTCTGGATGAAGGTGAGATCGTTTCAACAGTTAGCCCCCTGACGAATGTGAACCGAGGTACCCGTGCAAGGACTAATCCGTCACTGAAGTTAAAACCCTTCGACGGCAGCGTACCAGTTCACCTATATCTGTACCAGGCTGAAATTATTGCACAAGCCAACGGCTGGACGGAAGACGACAAAGTTCACGCGCTCGTCTCCCAGTTGCAAGGACCAGCTCTAGACGTGCTTTACCAATTCGATGGTATTCACCTATCATTCCCGGCCCTACGTGAAGCACTGGAGCGACGTTTTGGAGATAGACATCTCCAACAAGTGCACAGCTCGGAGTTAAGTTTACGCCGTCAGCGCTCTCACGAAACCCTTCAGGAGCTGGCAGCCGACATCCAGCGCTTGATTGTCAAGGCACATCCTGGAGCCCCAAAAGACGCAAAGGATAAGATTGGCACCTCCGCTTTTGTAGACGCAATAGCTGATCCAGAGGTTCAAGTATTTGTACGTCTTTCACGACCTACAAACGTGAAAGATGCCCTGGATCAAGCGCTAAAAGCGGCAACTGCTCAAAGGGCCACAGAGTTTGTGCAGAGGGCTAGGCATCTACAAGAGCCATCATCATCACTTTCCGCCTTATCTTCGGCGCCAAAAAGGCGGCATGGTAGAAGGAAATACAATCCTCCACAACAACCATTCCGTTCTGAGGCCACTGATCAAGCTTCCAAGGTTAACGGTGGAGCGAGCACGGTGCTGTCTTCAGTAACTCCCCTAAAACTTCCTCTGACATCAGTGGCAAGCAACCAATCGTCGGTTCCAAAATTTACTGTTTGGATCGAATGTATTGGATATCAAGATGCTCTTCTTGACACTGGAGCAGCAGTGAACGTTCTGGCATCATCCCTGGTTCCAGCAGACGCACGTCTTCGTCCGACGTCACTTGGATTGTTCACTGTGAACGGTACTGCAATTCACACCCTGGGTATTCTCACTTTGCAAGTGAAAACAGTTGAGAGTACATCACCAGTGGAGTTCGTGGTGCTCGAGAACTCTGTTTGCCCAGTAGTGCTTGGCTACGAGTGGTGCCGTAAGAATAACTTTCATTAATAATGAGTTTCCAGATTCAAGAGACAACAGAATCGCAACATCGACAATTGATCACAGTAAGTTCTTGTCAAGGCACAAGCTACATCTTGGTGCCGCTCGAGTTATCTTCAACGTATGGAATCGCACAACTGCACTTCTGAGAGATTCGCTAGACCGCGTCCAGAAAGTGCTTCGAGCTT
>JAZHYW010022742.1:0-16970 GCA_037355805.1 Ixodes ricinus | reverse complement strand
ATAATAATAATAATAATAGTAATGTTTATTTGCGCATGTAGTTCACTTGATGATGAGAGCAGGTCCGTCAAAGACAGACAAAAGGCTTGTTGGACAAGACGCTACAATTCGTGATTGAAAAGCGTCCCCATACATTAAGTTCAAGCTCAACATACATCACATATACGCTGTTGATACAAACGATGATGATCACACAGACACATGCACACACACTTAGCTGGTCAAAGAGTTGCACAATTACATCGGAGCACTTGCTTCAGTTTTTCTAGTGATTCCACAGTGTAAACATCGTCCGGTTGGCTACTAAATATGAGGGAACATAAATATTCCGAATTCTTTTTCCGTACTTTGTCTCAACAAAAGGCATCTGATAGCGCTCGGTGTGCCGAAGCGATCTAGACACAACATAGGGTACTTTAAAATTATCACACCAGAAGTGTTTAAAAAATACAACAGGTCTGAACCAATAAAGGAGTTGAACAATGGCAAGCCAAAAACTGCTATCATCTCTTCTTCGGTTTGCGATATTGAATCATAAACAATGCTTTTAAATATTCCTTTTAAGATTGAGTCAATTTTTTTGACCCCATCGTCCTGGGCTGTGAACAAAAATAGTTATTCCGTGCCAAAGCGTGAGCTATTGTCTTTTTCGCTTAATAAGGTATCAAATACCTGGTATTCTACTGTAAACAAGATACAATCCTCAGTTGTTTACAAAAGTTTTGACAGATGGGAATTCCACGACAAATCACTTTCAAATTAAATTCCTAAATATTTAACTTGATCTACATAAGATATGGGACAACAGTTACAAGATGCACAAAGAAAATATGTATATAGAAAGAATGAACGGGCGTTAATATCTTAAGACGATTGCAAAGCAGACAAGCTGAGTTTTAGATGTATTTATCGTAATACCGTTTGTCTTAAACCAGTCATGAAGTTAACAAGTGTCCTCTTGGAATAAAGCGATTGCCACAGGATAATCAAGATGATTCGAGAGCAACACTGTCAGTCATTCGCATATTTCAACAATTTACATGTTGAAACTGACTTGGAGCATATCGTGTACAAAAATGTTAAAAAGAAGAGGTGACAAAACAGTACCTTGGGGACCCCAACCTTTAAAGTAACTCGGGAGCTTCGACTATTGCCTATAGAAACTTGTTGCGTCCTCCCAGTTAAAAAGTTCCGGCGAAGAAAGGAATGGGCCGCAAAATCTAAGGTTCTGCAATTTCGTCAGTAAAATTTTGTAGCTCACTGTATCGAATGCCTTTGCTACATCAATAAAAAGCGCGCAAGCAACCTGATGCCTCTCGAAGGCTAGATGCAATTCGTCAGCAAAATCTTCCAAAGTGGCTGTGTCCCACGTCCGCTGACAAACCCATATAGATTGGGCGACAGAATATTAAAGCGATCAAGAAAGGCCGTCATAGTTTGAAAACATGTTTTTCACAGATTTGGACACTACAAGGCAAAATGAAAATTGGTCTATAATTGTCATGTTTTTTATGCTCTCCCCCTTAGATACGGGCTGCACCAGCGCACTTTTCAAAATCACCCGGGATCATCCTAGAGGAAATGAAACGATTTAGCATGTGAAGGAGCAGAAGTTTTATAGAATCATAATTTTGGCGCAGATCATTTGCACTGATCCCATCGATACCAGGCGTCTTGTTAGTTTTGAAACTAAAAAGCGAAGTTCGTAGATCAAGTTCAGACATTTAGGGAAGGAATGCCGAGGAAATATTTGAATTTAGAAAATCTGACATGAACATGGTATCGTCGCGAGCTTACTCCAGAAAATGTAGCGAAGAACTTATTAAAATTCTCTACTAGTTTTGTCGTATTGTTACCAAACACTTTCTCCAAGGGAAGCATCAATAGATATTTTAACACCGGTGCCTCTTAATTGATTTATCAATCTACAAGTCAATGAAATATCTGGTCTTGCTTTAAAAAATGCATCTCGAAGTATTTTCATTTTGCTGATTGAATAAGCGCGGTTACTTGATTTTGCATACTACGGGTTCTTTTTTCGAGGTTGGGATTGGTTGGGGAATCACTCGACATCTAGCCCAAATAATATCTTCTATAGCAGATAGCTGACGAAATATCACTTGTTAATCATTCTTGTTCGCTTCGACGTCGCCTCAAAGTGCTAACCTTTTTTAGATTGTAGATCAAATGGATCTCAAAACCTGCAGTGCCACTTCATTAAAATCTTGAATGGAGAGCAAACTCTTCCAATCATAGGTTTTAGCAACTTATCAAATCTTATTCAATCAGTTATTCTGAGTCTTTTTTGTTATCGCTAATGTTGATTTCATTTGTGAGTTAGTACGCAAGTTGACACGCTACTAAAGTAATGGTCGGCTAATTTTTGCTCTATTACAGCCGATTTTATAACAACATTACGCAGCGCCTATGCTTATAGGATCCAGACAAGAGGCACAAGATGATAATGCAAGAGTTCTTTTGAAGTTAGAGCCAAAATCAGTTCCTCCAGACCAAAATGTGCTAAAAGATTGGAGATAGTCACAAACAATAGACTTGGCGGGTTGAAGCGTACCAATGTGTAAATCACCTACTAAACAGATGTCGATGGACTAAAAAGTTACCAAGTGTAGTCATTGAGGTTCTTCTAAAAATCTTAAAGGATTAACTAAAGGAGGTCTGTAAAAAGCTAATAAAATCAAGGACCACTTAGAATTCCATAGCTTCAAAGGCAAAGACTCGGATAGCAAAACTCTACATCGTGTTTCAGTACACCACAAGTCTTTAACAGATATCGATATTCCTCCTCCTCGACCAACTGGCCAGTGTAAGAAAAAATTATTTATACCCTGCATTCGGAACTCACCACAAAATCGGCTTTAACATTGATCTCTGTTAGCACAAAACGTCAAATACGTTACATAAGTAGATTATTGATACGTCGTCGCGACGCCAGCATTTTTATACTTTGATATTTATAGTGAATTCCTTTCCTTTTAACAATTTTCTCCTTTCCTTCTTCGGAACTTTGAAGCCTTTGGGGATTATAAACAGATGTCTATAATCGAGCACACGCAGAACATGAAGAAAACATGACAATTATGGACATACAAGCGTATATAATTATAGAACTGTAAACATGACCTATGTTTGCAGTTCTTATAAACTAGTACTAATATTTACGAATACTCTTAATATTTACATGTAAGAAGCCAAAATTACTATCACTAACTGGTTCCCAAGTATAATAATAATAATAATAATAATAATAATAATAATAATAATAATAATAATAATAAATACTTTTATTGAATGTAGCATAAAGGAAGGTTGCGTAACGGGCGCATCAAAGCCAGCATTAGGCTTGTGCGATGCTACCCAACAGTTTAACGTAGCAACTTGGAACCCGCATGTGAACTGAAGCTTAACTATATACAGGTGTCCTTAGGATGTCTCGGGTATCTTACGCTACAGTTAGACACACAAACACACGCACATACACAGATATACGAATCCGTTAGCAGATGCATTGTCAAACATAAAAAAACATAGTAAAAAAAAGAAGAGCAAGCAATGAAATTTCTGTAGACAAAGCAAAATTATGCATTAAGCATAAAAGGAAAAGGCGACTATACTAAACACAAATACACAACATCGAGTCCAAATGTGAAGTGTCGCAACCCCAAGGCTGCATAGGTGTAACCTACACTAAGAAAAATAAATATATATATAAACAAAAAATATTAAAAAAATAAAAAATAATAAAAATTAATATACAGGCCATACATCGATGCCCAGTCGAAGATCTTGTCAGAAAGTGATTCTTCTGAGAGCCTTTTTAACTGCTCGCAGCGAAGTAAGAGACAGAAGCTCAGGCGGCAGATGAGAAAAAATTTGCGGAACATAATATGCGCGCGTACTTTCGCCATAGCGAGTATGAACACGGGGAATTTCAAAAGGCTGCACGTGACGCAGGACACGAGAGGGTGAACTAACTACTTTAAAATCGTTGCTCCAGAAATGCCGCAATGCAACAGTTTGAACGTATAGCGTTTGACAGTTAGGAAGCTCAAGAAGATCGAAAAGGGTGGTGTCTTCAGGCACATGTAGCTTGTAAGAAACACTCTTAAGAATTGCTTTCAGGAGGGAGTCTATTCTCATTTTCCAGAAAGCTGAACAATTCCCAAAAACAGTGATGCCATAACGGAGGACGCTATATGCAAGGGCATGTGCTATTGATTTTCGAATGGAAAGTGGCATAAAGCATTTAGACCTATACAATAGACAGCTGGCGCTTCTTAGTTTTTTGCATATATAAGGTATATGAACATGCCATTTCAAGCTACTATCAAAAAATATTCCAAGGTACTTAACATTATCAGCATATTCTAAAGGGACGCAGTTGCACTGAGTGCAAGCTGATGAGTGCAAAACAAATGGAAAATCAAGCCTGACTATTTTGAGTGGGTTGTGGAAGCATACCAGTTTAGTTTTTTTTTACATTTACCGAGATAAGGTTTCTCTCAAACCAGTTCATTAGCGCAGTTGCATGACATTGCAATTGGCGGATAGAGTCTAAGTAATTAATGTGTTGCGACATGATTAGTGTGTCGTCTGCATACTGGTATATTTTACATCCTGGTACAGATTCGTTGATGTCGTTGACAAAAATATTGAATAAAAGGGGTGATAGAATCGAACCCTGCGGCACACCTGCTTTTAGTGTAGTTCGAGAGCTTTGGATACCACCGGCAGACACCACCTGAGAGCGATTACCAAGATAATTTTCAAAAAAGGAAAAAAAGAGCCCCGGAAGCCTATACTGTACAGTTTTTTCAAAAGTAACATGTGACTGACAGTGTCAAATGCTTTGGACAGATCTAAGAACAGAGTTGAGGTGACAAGGTTATGATCGAAAGCAGAGTAAAGTTTGTCAGCGAAATCTTCAAGCAGTAGTTGTGTGCCCTTCCCTGCACAAATCCAAATTGTGTAGGTGACAGTACGTTAAATTTGTCTATAAAAGATGTCATTATACGATATATATGTTTTTCAAGTATCTGCGCGATGATCGGCAGTATAGAAATAGGTCGATAATTTTCGATATTATTTTTGGCACCACCTTTGTATAAAGGACGCACTATTGACGTTTTGAGGTCGTCAGGGATGAATTTAGCTTCAATAAAGTTGTTCAACATACAAAGAAGTACCGCTTTGAGACTGCCATAGTTTCTTCGGAGGTCAGAGAGACGAATCCCATCAATCCCGGGTGGCTTGCTTGGCTTAAAACTGAATAATATGGAGAACAGATCACTTTCTTGAAGTGGCGAAAGGAAGGCGGAGGAGGTGACGACATTATCAATATGAGTTGACGAATCTCTCGCCTGACCAGAAAAAGTTGCAAAGAAGGCATTGAAATTCTCCACAACAGTGCGTAAGTCATTGCCAAAATTTTGCTTTAGTGTATCGTCAATAGAATGATGAACGTTGTGACCACGAAACTCATTAACTAGGGACCAAGTTTTTCGTGCGTCCGAACGATATTCTGTAAATTTTTTTGATAATAGTTGCGCTTTGCCGATCGGATCATTGCGTTTAGTTTATTTCGGCAGGATTTGAAATCTGACTTCAATTGCACATTGCTGGGCGAGCGACGGCACCGTGACCATAACATATTCTTATCTTTTATAGCTGCCAGAATATTAGCATTTAACCATAAGAGATAAATGATAATAATAATAATAATAATAATAATAATAATAATAATAATGCCAATGCTATTGCGGCCTTAGAAGAAGAATATAAATTGAAAGCGTTACCATAACAAACCACATCGTTCTTTTCTTGCACTCTCACGGACTATTGTATCATAAACTATTCATATTATAGTTTAGAACTGGTCGATTACCATGTATAGACAACAATAAAATCACAAATCGGACAACCCGACGACCTCGTTAGTTCTTATATGTGTGCAAGTCTCGTTGGCTTGGCATTGTGAAACATCGATTATACCACTTTCGGTATTCTGATGTTTCAGTTTACTGGATTCAATCTAAAGTTATTACAACGAATGGGCGTAGAAAATAAACTCCATGCCACATTTTCTCCTTCGGCACTTTAGTTATGTTAAAAAAAATAGCCGAATTATATAACCTTTATTTTAAGACAGAACACATTTAGAGGATCACTTAGTAGTGCTGAAGAGCATTGAAAAGCCTACTAAATTTATTCGTAGATTATTCGTGACCACACGAAATATTTGTTGGCTTTGCGCCTCCATAATTGCGTTAAAGTACAGCCATAAAAGCATTTAAGATAAACCACGTCGTTCCACGAACACAGAATAAATTAAAAATATCATTTTGAGCAGAATATGCCAAGTCAGGGGCATTAAAGAAACTGTTCCGTTGCCCTTTAGAAGCGACAAGAAGGGCGTACCGATTCGTGCCAACTGTTCAAACTTTTGTCCGACGATGTTGATAAAACTTGGCTCCTTTCTATCTTCAGCGCATTTAACAAGTCGTTGAGTTAGAACTGCGATGTATGAGAGAAGTTTCGCGCCATACTCAGAAGTTCTTACGAATCGTTTTAATTGCAACGCTCGGAGATGCGTTCCAAAAAGAGACGCTTAAGAACGAGAAAAACACTCATTGCTACCAAACCACTTACATGTACCAAATGACGAAGATGGTAATTGCCTGGGATAATCAACGTTTCCATGTCGTTCACGGTCTGGATGAAGCGTGCAAATGAAGCATTGTCTGATCCTTGATCTTTCTTATAAACAGTGCTGGATATCTTATAAAAAAAATAATCACGGCAAGGGTCCTTTGCTTTGTTTCGGGATATCTTATCTGGTGTACTCCAGCTTCAGGTCTTGTATAGCTTCAGGTATCAACTCAGGCGACGAGGTGTACGGCCAATCTTTGGCCTTTGACCTTTTGGCCTAAGTTGACACGTGCGTGTTTGTCCCTTGTCCCTTTGGTCAGAATCATGTGTCTTTTCTGGCCATTGTTTTTTTTTTCGGCCATTCTTGGGGGAGCACATTGTCTTGCATTTTTTTTGGGGGGGGGGGGACAGTTTTTGGTTCAAGTGCACGAACCGTGTTCTGCACTAGAAAAATGTTTGTTGCGTTTGCTTTCTTGCAGAATACGGAGATGGCCAGCCATAGCGAACAAAAAGGATATTATCGAGTGACTATGATCCAAATATTTGAAACAATAAAATCATCTAGGACGAGGACGGACACACGCGACTTCTTTCATTGAGCAACAGAACATAGAATGGCACAAACCCTACAAACCGCCCCCCAAAGGCTTCAACGTTCCTGAAGAAGGAAAGGAGAAACTTTTTAAAAGGAAAGAATATTCACTATAAATATGAAAGTATAAAAAAATGCTGGCGTCGCGACGACGTATCAATAATCTACTTATCTCTGCTAGCAGAATCCGACCTTTGTCATTGTCAATGATAAGTCAGAAATGTTGTTGACAGTCCCAAAGGGAAATGTACTATAAATATAAAAGTTTAAAAAGCACTCGCGTCACGACATGGAGTCAGTAATCTAGTCATTTCTGGTCTTAGGAATTTGACCTCTGTCTTTGTCAGTGACAATGAAGGTGAGAAAATGCTGTTGTCGACAGTCCCCATGGCAAATGCTTCGATGATTTCTTTGCCAAATCTGTTGTTGTGCCCGCCGAGTATTCTAGCATCAGAGAAATGAGGAGTGCAGTCATCGCACGTGCGGCTGTGAACGACGATTGGGTGAAAAGACTCAAATGAAGCCTTTGATGCTTTCAAGTTGTGTTCTCTGAGTTGATTGTTAACGCATCTCCCAGTTCGTCGATGTACTAACTGCCGCAGCTGGTGTACTTCGTCGTTCACAACCGCAAGTGCGATGAATGCACTCCTCATTTCTCTGATACTAGAATACTCGGCGGGCACAACGACAGATTTGGGAAAGAAATCATCGAGTCATTTGCCATGGGGACTGTCGGCAACAACATTTCCTCACCTTCATTGCCATTGACAAAGACAGAGGTCTAATTCCTAAGACCAAAAATGACTCGATTACTGACTCCTCGTGGTGACGCTAGTGCTTTTTAAAATTTTATATGTACAGTACATTTCCCTTTGGGACTGTCAACAACATTTCTCCATTATAATTGACAATGACAAAGGTTGAATTCCTTGCACCAGAGATAAGTAGATTATTGATACGTCATCGTGACGCCAGCACTTTTATATACTTTCATATTTATAGTGAATTACCTTTCCTTTTAACAATTTTCTCCTTTCCTTCTTCGGGAACGTTGGAAACCTCTGGGGAGGGTCTTATGGTTTGTGTCATTCTATGTTCCGTTGCTCAATAAAAGAAGTCCTGTTTCCGTCCTCGTCCTAAATGTTTTATTCTTTCAAGTATTTGTATCAATTCAACAACACGCTCGTTTTCAATTATGACTAAGATTAGAATACGATTGGCTTGTTCATCATGACGTTTCACTTGCTCATAGGCCTGATCGCTTTTTTTTTTGTCCTCATTTGCTGTTACACTGTTCGCCGTCATTGCTCATTCGTCGCGTCAGAGAGAAAAAAAACTTTTTCTTCTTTTTTCTTATCGCACCCTTCTCTTACCCAAAGTTCCAAACTTTCCTTCCTAAAACGTTCTCTTTTATTATTTTTTTTTTTAGTTTGAATCCCGTAATGACTGATCGCTGCCGCTGCTTCAGTTCGTTCTTCGTTGCTTATTTGGAACGTTCTGCGAAATCAGCGACGAAGACACGCAGGCAGCTGAATACTGATCTTATTGTGTTGTTTGAAAATGTGCCTTGCGCAAAGATGTGTTGTCGCGGATTTGGAGTATACGACTCAGGGCTACACAGGACGGTTAGGGGAGGGGAGATGCTGAGATGAATCCCATATTATTCTCAGTTTTAGGGATTGAGGTGGTCATCTACCGCGAATGCGAGACCACGGTGCTGAGAACGCCCAAGCGGAGCACGTTCGGTGACTCCAGTGGAAAACGTCCCGGAATCGTCTCTCAGCCTCGCTTCAGTTTGAGGTGATCATTCGTCATTATTTTTACGCTTAATAAAAAAAAAGCTAAACAAAAGAAAAAAAAACTTTCGCGTTAGCAAAAAAATAATAATAAAAAAATGTGCCGATTGCACCAGTGATCGGCGGAGGCGACGTCCCGGCTGTCAGTCTCTGCCTGTTGAGAAGCGTACACAATCAACGTCGCCCTATGCGTGTCGGAACTCGGAGAGTGGGTTGCCTTCATGTGCGTTTTGCTTAGGGTGGAGACATCTGGCCATTTTGTCCCACACTTTTATTTTATATTTTTTTGTTCAGAAGCGCGGGAAAGAGCGTGTCCCGGCACGAGTTTGTGGCGCTGACTGTGCTATAAGGAGTATTCACTGGGCGCCATATTTGTGGGCGCTGTCTAGAGCGCATGCTCAGAACGAGCCCCCATTAAAGGGGCAATGCAACAATTTTTGTACTTTGCGCAAATACCGCTCAGAACAGATCCCTGACGTTAATGACCTATGATACACGCGTTCGTTTTTCACCCCACGCAATAGAAGTCCCAGAAAAAAAATAAAGAAAACAAGCAGCGTTCGCCCCCTCAACTCGCAGCCAGAACAAGCGGCCACGTGATCTGGAGCCGATTATATGCCGCCAATGTTGATCATAGCCACGCGCTGGGGTTGGCAAAGCACAGGACACGCGCTGAGTTCCAGACATTGTTATGGCTCGGCTATTGTCGTCGTTGAAGCGATTGGACACGGGCCACTACCCGAATGCTTCTCGAGCTAGTAATTATCACGAGCCCAAATCGAGTGCCCACGCAATGCTCGGGTCCAATCTATGAACCGCATTCAAATATCGTCATATGGGTGTACTGCGATCCCCACTTTACGTCATCAAATTTTGCAAAGGAGAGATTGAATGAAAATGGTCGCTCTTGTCTTTGAAATTACACCGCAACAAAGGAGTTTTTTGGCAAGTGGCGTTGCTTGCGAGAATCCTTGACTCCCACTTGTGCCAGTAAGCTCGTGTACAGTTAAAAACATTCCAATTAAATATCGTTGCACCGCTCCTTTAATAGGTAGAAAGATCGGCACACTTGATGGTGTGGAATGCACGTTGCAGAAAGAACCGTGGAAGCTCGCCGTCAGCACGTGCTCAGCAGTCTTGCACACAACTATGGCCACAGTGAATACTTCCTATAGCGACATTTAGTTTTCGTCGATTTCTTTGTATTTTACCCGTGAGCGCGTGCTGTCGGCATCGGGTACTACAAAGGGCGGCATCACCCCAAGCCACGGTGCCCTAAGCAGAAGGACATTGAGGCACCCTATACTTCATTTCACCTTATGTTGTACCGCAGCGAAGGCTAGAAGCGCGAGCTCATAGCGTTGGCAGCCGCTCTTAAGTCACGAGAGCTTGTGCCGCCGAGATGTGCTCCAAAGCAAGGAGCTCGCTTCTTAGCCTTTCCTGCGGTACATCATAAAGTGAAACAGAGTATAATGAGATGCTTCGTTTCAAACACCGCTCCATCTTTTTGAGATGATGCAGTCGTCATCTTGTTCCAAAAACGATTGTCCCGCGCGTTGGGCCGGTTTCAGTTGTGTTCTCTGCCACCGGGGTACACAAGCCTCCACTTTCCGGACGGAGGGGCGGAGAGCATTCTAGGCCGAGGGCCCAGCGGGTCCTCACTAACCCTTAAACGAGTTTCAAGACTAAACGTCGCACCCCTCCGATACTGTAGTTTGAGGCAAAGGTGTACAGAAGTGGTGCGTTTGTTTTTGTGAAAAAATCAGAGTAAAAGTCAACTCGATCATAAGTTGCCAATAAAAACCAAAATTGTCCCCAAAGCCATTTTTTCGTGTCACTGTAAAAAAAAAAAAACAACGTTGATGTGGTTTTTTTAGGACGTCGGATTTAATAAATACAGGAAGCATGGAGTTTAATTACGTTATTGATCTTTCTCTGGTTCCTTGTTTTATGCAATAAAGTGTTTCAACGGCCCAAGAATTATCTTGTTCTTACTTTTACTTTGAAAATGCCTAACTCTGGCTTTAGGCTAAATGATCCACCGGACAATAATTTCTTTATGTTATTGGTAGCTTTCTATTAAGGTAAGTGTTACTTCCAATATTTTGCCAAACAAATGTACCAACTAATTATGCTTTCATGGTAAATTGGAGTGGAAGCATTCGAGGCTGCTTTTTTATATATATATTTATTTGATGCGGGGTGGCCTGATTTAGCCTCGGCTGTATAAACGCGCTACGCGATACGGGTGGCGATCATTACTTCTAATCGTCGTCGTTGTTTTTCACGTGAGTGCAGTATACTCGCCATGTTTTCCGCATATACAGCTTCTCAGTTGGCGCGCCAGCAAAACGACGCCACAGAACACTCGCTTGCCGTGGAATACGACTCGACGTCGTGGATCGATGTATGTTCCCGCCAGCGGTCAACACGCTGAAGCGACCAACCTCGCTGGAAACTCGCCGAGAGGTGCCGCAAAGCGGCAGGAACGCGCCCATCGGCGTCGCCACACGCTGGCGTCGCGCTCTCGCTCGGGACGCGCTTGTCGGCGATGCTGACGCAAACTAAGCGCAATGCTGCGCAAATCCGCAAAATAAAAAAAGCCCACTGAACAGGTGGCGCCGGCTGCCGTCCGATTCAAAGCGTTCAAGCCTCATTCATCCATCCGTCCATCCAGTGATGACGTTCTGGGGGAAACACGCAGGCGGCGCAGGCCTTGTCTTCAAAGTGGCAGCGCGGAGCGCAAGTTCGTCTGCTTCTTGCACTGGGGTCTGCGAACGATGTCCAGAACGCAAACTTTTATTGGCTGATTGAAGAAAAAAGAGTGGGAGGACCTTAAGGCATCAACTGTATACCCGCTATACTTCTAATCAAAGCCAATCAGAGCCCGGCGTCGTTCTGACGTCACCGCAAGCCCCTGCGCAATCAGCAGACGACTTGCTCTCCGCATTGAGTCGAACGAATACCACCTAGAGGACAAGGCCTGCGTATGACGTCATCGTTAGTAGATCCCCGACCCGGTACCGAAGCGGCAAACAGGCTGAAGCTGATGACGAGTAGGGGCCGCTTCACAACTGCGTCGCATTCACTGGCGCCACAGCTGTGCGCTACTGCTGAGCAAGAGCTGATAGCGGGCTTCCAGTTCATTTGCAACGTGCATGCGAACACTCCCTCGGCCAGGAGCGCGAGCTAGTACGCGGTCCTGGCTTTGAGACGATGCATTTCTAAGCGCGCGCGCTCGTTCTGCGGAAGAACGCTTCAAAGCAGCGACCTGGAGCTCTCGCGCTTGTGGCGGCGCCCCCAAAATGGCGTCAGGCCAGTGTCACTCCGTCCCCTTCGCACTTTTAGCAGTAAGGCATTTTCACTCATGCATTATCGTATGCTATAGACACGTAGCTCTCAAGTTGTGAACAGCGTCCCTGGCGAGCAACGTCAGATATTTCTAGGTCGCGCTTCCGCTGTGCTTAGCGTTCCATCCTTTCAAACGCTCCTGCCAGTGCGCATGAAACACGAGCAGACGCTGAGGAACGACGCTCACAGACGAAGCTTACACCTGTGGAAGGTGCGCCGATGGGACGCTGGGACGCCCAGTTTGACGTCAGCAATAAATAATCGCGTACTCGCAGACGCTGGCGGAGGGGCCTCTTTTGTGGTCGGGTCTCGTGAACGCTACAGCGCCCCCTGGCCGAGAGCAGCAGGCCTACAGCAACAGACGCTCGGCGTGAGCATACGTTTCATTATCTGCTCCATAAACCAGCTGAAGCAGACGATGTAGCCAGACCATGGTGCTCATCCGGGCTACCTAGTGGGCGGCACTTGAGGGATATACAAAGTGATGACGTTTATAGGAGGAAACGCGCAGGCCTTGTGTTCCCGGTGGTAGTGGTCAAACCCTACTCAGACGATACAGTGTGCGAGCGAAAAAGCCCGTGCGTCTACTTTCCGCACAACACTTGGAGAGCCAATCATCACAACTTATACGGAGGCAGCTCCAGCCAATGACGATGCCGAAACATATGTTTAGGCCAAAAAACGCGTCTGAGTTGTGACATTAAGCAAGTCAAGCATGACGTTTTGCATTGCTCAGACTGCGTTTTCTGGTCTAAACATATGTTTTCGGCCTCGTCATTGGCTGAGCTGCCTCCGTAAGTTGCGGTGATTGGCTCTCCGAAGTGTTGTGCGGGAAAGAAGATGCACGGGCTTTTTTTAGAGTGTATAGAGAATGGGCGTTGACGTAATTCAGCCACTTAATAATCAACAAATCGTTTGCAGGCTGTTTTGCGCCAGAGAACGATGCAGAACATCGAACTCGTCTTCACCCGTACTTGTGCAACGACAGCGTCGTGGAGTTCGAAAGCGCGGACTGTGGCGGAGTAAGATAAGCCGAGTGACGACCGAAGCATAGTGCGCAATCTCGAGCAAAAAGTCTGCGAATCCTGCAGAACACGGAGGACAGCCTTGATCGAGGCTGCCAATAGGAGGGTCCAAGTGAATGACGCAGGGACACTGAGAATGACGTTTGACGAGCTCATTGTCTCTACGCCCGTTGCATTTTCTTTTAATCGTATGTTCAGATTTGTGATTTGCTGAGATCTGTTCGTCGCTGTGATTAAGCTGCCCCCCGTGCCCTCCAGAAAAACAAACTCACAGACGTTTTTTTGTTTTTTGTTTTTTCTTTCTTTTTTCGAGTGTACCGTGGCGCTGACCCGACGCGAAAAGTTAAGCCGACGGCACCAGCCTATGGGCCAGTAAAGAAAGCACAACTTAGCGGCGTCCGCCCTCTTTCTCCGCGTGCTTATTTGCCGGCGCATCCAACCATGCGCGCAGGGGACGCGACGTGGCTAGACATGCAGCGATGAAACCTCTCTTCTTTCTTCAGGTTAGTTACCTTCTAAGGGCCAATTTCTACAAAAGCAGTGAATTGTGTTTGATTGCAATGTCGTGCCCCTACGATCAATGTTTGCGGGTAGTTACTGTGCTAGAACTGTTTGCGTTACTGGTATTTTTTTCTTCCGATTTATTTTGTTCATGTCTGGAGACGTGGGAAATAGACCACGGCTTCTAACCTACAGCGAAGAAATCAGCCTTTACTTTTTCTGCCGACCAACGAATCGAGGCTGTGCAGTCCGACATGTTAGCAAAGGTTGTTGTCCTTAGAAAACAATCAGAAGGCTTCTGACAGATTGGTTCAGCGGTTTGTTTTTTTCAGAATGAGGTGCCGTGGAAAACAAAGCTGACCGAGGTGAACACTCAGCTACTGTGAAACCGCATGACCCAAAATATGCCTGTTGAACTTGGCAGAATATTCAAAAAACAGTGCGATGACAATGAAATAGGGTTAGGAGGTCCAATCTGCTATTCTAACAGACTGCTTGGATAACCACACTGAAACGTGGGAACAACCAGAAGAAAAAAAGTTATCTGAGCTTTGCGCGCAAAAGTTAGGTGTACAGCTTGACCCCTCTACCTCTAACCTGGAAAGATCGCACCGCCTAGGGAAATTCCCGCCCGAGAAAACTAGGCCAATCACCGTAAATTTTGGCCGTTTCAAAGACAAAAAAAAAGCAGGTTTGGCCTCCGGTTTTAGGCTTATGCCGCACGCAGAGTATTCTTCTGTGTCTGTTCCTATTACCCACGGCACACTTTTGAGTACGGAAAGAGCATGAGCGTACCCTTTAAGGTTCGCTTCAACAAACTTCATGTTTACGACATAAACGTTTCGTCAATAACGCTCGGTGTCTTTACCTGTAACTGGTGAGTGGCACAGCTACGATTGCTTGTAATAAAAAAAACAAAGTATTACAGCCATGCCCTCAAGCTACCAGCAATGCGCGCCAATAAAAATAAAAGTATTTCGATCCTCTTCACTAACATTCGCGGCCTCATGCCATAGCGTGACGAGTTTTATAGCACAGGGGACAGTTCATTAGACCAACGGTGCCACCGTGCGACGTGGGGTGGCGAAGGGTTCGGTCCGTCCTCGCTGGCGTCTGCTCGTCGTCGCCCTAGATGTGGATGCGCTTGGGAGACAGGACGAGCTGCAAACATGTCGTCGTCCGTGATCAATCCGTCCGCGGATCAGTCCGCCAGTGTTGAATCGTTCCATGGATTGGGCAAATCATTACAGGCACAACGATCAGTGTGTTGAACACTGGCCGGCTTAGTAATAGGAGATAACGGCTACCTAAAACGAGGACTGCTGGAGAAACGCTCGCGACAGGACAACAGCTGTACTCACAGCTTAACTTTACTATCTGAAAGGAAAAAAAAAGAAGAAAAGACGGTTTTTCTTCCTTCTTTTTCATGCAATAAGGCTCAGTTGCTAGTAAAGCTGTTTTCCTATCGCAAATGATTATTTCGTTTTCTTCGCTTTTTTTGTAACTGTTATTACTATCATGTTAAATAATAATAATAAAAATGCGTTAGCATTTCACCCAGCGGTTATATGTTGTCACGAATGACAAGGGATGAGGTTGCGAATAACTGAGTAAACTGAACGTTTAATGGGGCGAACTTGTGCCCAAAACAAAAAGGAAACCGAGGATAACAACAGAGCGTCGCGGGCGTTGAAGTCGGCGAAACAGCTGGATCGAACGCTGGGGTGAGACTAGCTCGACAAGGTCGCAGGCAGCGGCTTATCTGCAGTGCGTCACTATCTCGGAAGTTCGGCAAAGAAGGTTGGAGCGTCGCGCGCTTGGTGCGAGGATGAATTGGCACAAAATAAGGAAGCAGAACGAAAGTTACAACCGGAACCAGAATAAACGCGAGTCGTCCTAGAAGTCCCTGACCGAGCGTTGCTTTCAGCTCTGGCCCCGGCGGCACGTACCCCCCCCTTTTTTAAGGTGCATCGTCCCGATGCAGCGTGAAAGGCAAACAGAAATGGCTGAAATGACTAAAATATTTACGGTGAAAACGAAATAAACATGCAGTGTCATAACCCTAACGGGCGTAGAACGGCTTGAGTCGGAACTACGTGGACGACTTCGAGTCGTAGCTGGCGGCGTCCTGATGCATGGTCGGATTCCGATCGGGGGAGCGCTTCGTAGTTCTGAAGTCCCCAAGGTGGCGATCATGACCTTGTAGGGTCCAAAGTAGCGTTTTAACAGTTTCCTGCTGGAGGCCGCGGCGGCGAATGGGCGTCCACACCCGCACCCCGTCTCCGGGCCCAGCGAACTCCACGTCGCGGCGACGAAGGTTGTACCGGCCAAGCGTCGACACATTGCTGGTCCTTTATTCGAAGGCGGGTTAGCTGGCCGTACTTCTGCTCATTGGGTGACCAGCTGGGCGTCGTCGGTGCCGTCGTCCGTCGGGTCGTGGGGCTGCATGGTGCCGAGCATCGTCGTCACCTTTCTGTCGTGCACCAGTTGAAAAGGTGTACTCCCAGTTGGTTTCTTGAACCGGCCGTGGTTGTATACTAGGCGTGACGCAGGGCAACACCTCATCCCACGTCTTGTGTTCCCACGTCCACGGCCATACATCGAGATTATGTCGGCGATGGTCTTGGTGAGTCTCACCATCAGCCCATTGGTCTGCGGGTGGTACGCAGTGGTGCGACGATGGCTGGTGTGGCTGAGACGAAGGAGCTCTTGTGTCAGCTGGGCCATGAATGATGATCCTCGGTCCGAGATTAGAACTTCGGGAGCGCCGTGTCGGAGGACGATGGACTCGATAAAAACTTGGCGACTTCCACAGCACTCAGAGAAGGAAGGGCTGCTGTGGAAGTCGCCAAGTTTTCAGTTCGTTTTCTCCGGTTGTACTGGTTAAGAAGAAGGACGGAACGCTTAGGTTTTGCGTGGACCACCGACAGCTGAACGCGGTGACGAAGAAAGACGTCTACCCACTCCCCGCATAGACGACACGCTAGACCGGCTACCTCAACATTTCTATTAGTAACTGGTCCCTACGGGGCTATTATC
>JAZHYW010022741.1:0-11606 GCA_037355805.1 Ixodes ricinus | reverse complement strand
GCGTGTTTCTGATTTTATTAGAAATATACGCTACCCTGTAGCAAAATATTGATTGGGTTGTCTTCTGACACCGTACTATATAGATCGCCTGACAATAAAAAAAAACAATATTTGGGGGGGGGGGGGGTCTCTTTAAATGCGCCGTGCGCCACTCATACTCTGTGTCACTAGTTGCGTGCAGTACAGGCGAAGACAACGCCAGGCGAGGGGAGAATGGGCAAGCACTAGAAAGGCTGCGGATGCGGAGAAAAACCTCCTCTCCTTGCCTAACGTTCCTAGTCCTCACCTTTCCCCCTCGCCCTCTGTCGCCCTCCTTTCCCGTCCCGCCTGCCTAGTGCTCGCCCCTTCTCTCTTCGCCTCGCGTTGCGCTTCCTCTCACTGCACACAACTAGAGACACGGAGTATAGTTCCAAAACTTTGCTAATAAAAGATAATTAAAATCTAGGTTACAAAAATATGTTCGAGATTTTGTTTAATAAATTTTCGTTTCCTTGTATGGATGTGCTCGCTTTTGTAACCGTCTTGAACGAGCTCGTTACTTTGCGATTGTTCGAAGAGAGCATCTTGCTTTTCAACCAACACGCAACAATGTCACCGTTTGTTTCTTGCAAAGGTGGTTTAATCTTGCGAGTATATTATAGCGGACTTTTCCTTTCAAAGAACTAGCCTACACTTGCGTCTGTCGTGACTCGCTCTCATCGTGAGAACACGATACGACCCAGAGAGATCAAATTTATCGTCGTTTTTAGTAAAGCAATAATGCTCAAAAACATTTGTGCTTAGGCCAGCGTGCCGATGCGTCTTTAACATCCAAAAATTTCTTGCTGGAGCTATTCTATTCGCGAAAGCTACTTGGTAGTGAAGAGGTGGGATTTGGCTTCGAGTTTTTCTGTACGTCACGATTCTTATTGGAACCAAGGATTGAGTGGTTGTATCGTGACTCAGATCGTCTATTCATTGCCTATTCGCGAGAAATTTTAAGCCATTTTTCTTATTCTATTTTATTTTTGTTTCATTTGGCAAATCGTGACTCTGCGTACAATTAAGACTGGAAGGCACATCCTACGTATTCAATATATTCATAGAAAAGAAAACGCAAAAAAAATTGATGCGTTGTCAACGAGGAATAATCGTAGTATTTTCGTGGGCCCCACTGGTGAGGCGTGTCAACTGACGCTTATCAATATATATTTTGCAAGCATAAACGTGTCATTATCAAACGGGCATGACCAACATTCTCTTTCTCAACCTCAAA
Source organism: Ixodes ricinus (assembly GCA_037355805.1). Taxonomy (NCBI): domain Eukaryota; kingdom Metazoa; phylum Arthropoda; class Arachnida; order Ixodida; family Ixodidae; genus Ixodes; species Ixodes ricinus. The sequence continues at coordinate 10,351 of JAZHYW010022741.1, read as the reverse complement.
ACTTGATGATAACAAAAATACAAGATGTTTAGGACTATGACCAAAACGATGTAACTAATTCAGTTTGAAATGTATACTTATTATGCTTTCAACTCCTGTCGTCAGAACTTTTATAAACATATGCAACACTTCTTTAAGTCGTGAACTGAGTTAAACAGCAAAAATTATGCGAATTGATAGCCTCAAAATTTATCGCCAGTCCAATTTGTTCTTGTTTCATGGTGAAGTGGATTTGCTATCTTCTGATAAAAGGTAATGAAATCGACACTTCATTTTTTATGCCTCGAAGCACAAACTTTCTTGTGATTAGTGCAAGTAACTCTAATTCATTACCGTCAAGATTATAAAGATAATTCTTCCTTTATATTCATGTCGCGTACTTCAGATTGATTTTACTTAGTGCGTGCATGTGCCTGTGTGCGTGTGCGTGCATGTGTTCGTGTGTTTTGTGAATGTATTTGTTGTAATACTAGTAATTTTGTTGTCTGTTTTTATGTGTAATGTGCAGTATCTGCAAGTTTAGCTGTGTCAATACCAAGACTCATATGTTGTTCCTGGGCATGAAATAAAAGTAAATAAATGCATAGAATGTAAACACAATAAGTATAGAAATATGTTGAAAAATGTAAACGGACAATTAATAAAGTACTGATCGAATTACCACAGATGAAGACATTAACGATCCAAGGCAATATAAGAGCTCTAGCAATAACAAAGTGAAAAACTTCATTAAAACTATTTGCGAACACGGTGGCTTAAGACATGTAGAAGCCTTCAAACGCGCATATTGACGCATAAACATATTCATACCCATATTACATCACGTCCAGCGCTTAAAGTATGTTGCTTTATGCTTTGATTTAATGTGTCTTAATCCTAAACTTCCAACATATTTATTTTGACACGTCCGTATACTGCGTCATGATAATTCGTGCGCGTCATAAAAGACGTCATATGCGAGTAGCCGTAGCTATAGATGTCACTCTGAAGGCCTTGTTTTATTTCTTTCGCTGGGCAAAACCTTAGCAAGCGTGAAATTGGAAAGAACGAGTTAGAAGGCCTCATCTAGGCGACCTCCACATTCATCGGGGAAAAAGGCGGCAACTGAAGAACAACAGAGTACTCCTCCAACCGCAACTTGCAGCCATAAAATTGAGTGAGTCTTTTACTATTTTTATCTCCAGCGTCTCTCAACGGTCACATGGCACGAGCCGCTCAATAAGCCACTCTTCAAAATAACGACATGTTGGCCATCTTGGTGCTTCATATCATTGCCGCCAGTAGTCTCAACTTGTAAGCTTTACCTGATATCACAGGAAATGATTATCCATTCTTGAGAAACGAGCTACAGGGCAAACAGTGACACCTTAACTTCTTTGACGCGGTATTAAGGAAATCGCATTTTCCATTTGTAACTATCTTCAATCGCGCCAGCTGTGACTACACTAAGCCCCGAAATGGTGGCGCCCACAAGAAGATTGGGGAAGGAAGTGCTCGACTTCGAGCCTAACTTGCAAGCTCACACTATCTCGCATGACGTGCAATTTCTCGCTAAACTATAGCCTAATTCCTTTCAAAACCTTCTACGATTTTTGTCTCCGTGTCAAGATATATGCTACGAAAAAAAAAGGAATGTTGCCTGCAAACTTCACTTTCAATTAAGGTGCCGGACGGAACGTCGTGCAAGGTGAGCAAAAAGGACGGACTCCATGGCAATCGGGTAACACCATTTCGACGATTAGATGGTCCCTGACCGTTCGTATTTTTCCACTGGTCGCCCCTTGGAGTATCACATACGGTGTGTAAGTGCAACGGTAGGGCTATTTTCAAAGGCTGGCACTGTTTCGCCCAGACAATTTTCTTATAAAATATAGTATCCTCAGCAACAAATATACGTGTCACAAAAAAAAAGATCAATCAATTGTTTTTTTATTGCGAAATTATATTACGCATTCTTTTCCAGTAGGCGAAACGATGTCCGGTTTGATATATGTTTACAATGAATAAAACCGATGCTCGGGTATTCTAAAGTAAGAGCAAAAATAAAAAATAAGAATTTTACACACTAGCTATACTGACATTTCTCTTGCTCATTCAACAAAGTTACGATTCGATTTTTTTATTATTATTATTATTATTGCTATTGCGTTGTTTTTGTTGTCGTTGTTTTTTTTTTTTTTGCTTTTTTTAGAAGGTCTTTGGTGCATTTGTGGGTGGAAAGTGCAACAACGGCAACTGCGTATTTTCAAAGACGTTCCGGCAATGGCTGGGAGCTTTGATGCAAAGCAAGAATTCAGTCCATGCGACCTCGTAAAACCGCAGCAAGAAGAGGAATTCAATTGTTGCAAATAAAAATATCGACAGCATCGCCTAGTTCCTTTTTTTTCTTTTCTCTCCCTTTTTTTTTGTTTTTCTCTCTCTGATACAACAATCACAACAGTTTAGCATCCTCGTTGAAAAGTAACAAAACAACCATCGCTTTACAAATGTAAAGCCCGAAGATATATGATATGACGTAGCCTTAAACATAAATATATTTTTCTCGCACAAACTGACGAACTAGAGATAGCAATGCGATTAACTGCACATAATATTCGCTATTACAGTTTTTAGAGCGCAGCTCTTAGACGCCCGTTTCCGGCTTGAGCGGCGTAGCCGTCGCCGCCGCCGTCGCCGTCGGCGTAAACCGCGCGTTGCATCAAACTCCAGGTTGCATGCAACTTGAGTTGCATGCAATCTGAGTTGCTTGCAACCTCCAAGTCACGTGACCCCCGGGTCACGTGACCCCCAGGCCACGTGACCTCCCTCGAGGTCACGTGACCCCAGGTCACGTGGCCCTCCAGGTCACGTGACCCCCTGGTCACGTGACCCCCTTTCCGAGGTCACGCCGTCCCCCCCGAGATCACGTGACCCCCCCATGCCTTCCCCTCCTCCTCAAGAGCTGCGCTCTAATTCGGCGTTACGTTACAGGGAGTTGTAAGCGGCTTTCATTTTTTTAGCAAACTATTTAGTCAGTGATATTGTAATTAATGCAAGGCACGGCGTGTCCGTGCAGTTTCTTGTCGTTCCTCCTCAACCAATGATATTGCAGCGTTGGCCACTCAGAACGTCGAAGAACTAACCGCGAAGCAATACGCTTGGCCGTACTATGCCATACCCTTCGTTTCTTAAAGGGACCATGAAATGTCCTATTTACTTTTGCCAGATAACTTTTACATTAAACCTTCAACGTTCACTGAATGCCGAACAGGCATCCGTTTTCGTCTCGGTTCATTAACTTCTACACAAAAAAATAATGAAATATTGACTTTTTCTTTCTCTCAACTGACCGCAAAACAAGTTGCGGCGTAATTTTGACGGTCGTGACGTACGCTGGGACAGGAACCGGAAGTTTTCTCGGCAGTAGGAGAATGGGAGCGTTAGCGGAGGCGAGTTGGGGGTGCGCCGGTAGGTTTTACCGCGCTGATGTCACCGACGTATTTTCTGAATCGGCGCCTCTCATCGCCGCGAATAGCCATGGACACATCGCAGCTGAGCGAAATTCAATGAGATATGTTGCGCTACAGCGACAGCATGGGACTAGTCTCATACGCCGGTATGCCTGTTGGGAAGTGCGGTGAGTCTTCCGGTGAAGACTCCAGAAGTCAACCCAACTGTCATTGTTGGTAAAAGGCGGCCCGTGTCAGTCGTTTGCAAAGCGACGTAGATGGAAACAAATCGCCGCGGCGTTTTTCGCGGCCTCGGAGATGCAGGAGCGAGCCGACGTTAAAAAAGATACGTTTGAGCTACGACAGTGTCAGCAGGTTTGATGGAAGTGCTGTATTCGCGCTGTTGGTGAGCGCTTCGGGACCGATCTTTTACGATTGCAACTCGATACTGACGTGGCACTCGGCAAAGGAAGGTTGGCCCGACATTGCACGTAGCTCCCACGAACTTTTATAGCTCGACAGTGACGTGCAGTCGTGTCAGAATAAAAATGGCATACTAATAACAAAGTGTACATACCGTGTTACGAAGGTAATCCATACGGCGTTTATTCGAGCTCTATATCACACAAAACAAGAAGATAGAATCGACGAGACGAGTGTTCGTCAACACTGCCTCGGAAAAACAAGGAGATGACAAGGGGAAGATATTGACCTCACCTGTTAATCTAAAATTGGGGTCAGCGATCAAACTATAATACGGGAAGGGTCCACAAGGGTCGCGCGGGCATATTCCATTCAGCACGCCAACCGGTCATGGGCAGACGGTCTTGACCAAGGACCGTTGAAGCAACGCAGCACTGAGTCGGCTGCTAGGGCCTATCTGCCGAGTTCGGTGGATTCGTAGACGCGTTGTAGCTTCTCTCGGGTGTTTGTGGATCCAGCGTTCTTGTTCGTCGTGGTCTGTTTCAAGTACTTTTTTCTTGCTGCTTGAAGTCGGTACGCGCGAGAAGAACACGTAAAAAAATAAACGTTCGTTGGTCGTCGTGACCACGGTGACCAAGCGACGCTGTCGGCCATGCTGATTTGATCGTAAAAAAGGACAGCTCCGGAGGATTGGAAAGCAGCAACATTTTCTGCCGCTCTTCCTGTAAGCTTGATATTTTATGCTATTCTGCTCAATTTGGCTACCTCGACATTTCTTTTAGTAACTGGTCCCTGCGGGGCTATTACTGGCACAACCCTGCCGCCTAAAAAGCGACCACTTGCGACAGAGTTGCCCCGCTCCAATGACCCGATCCACCAGACCTTGACCTCGGACGCTCAAATGGATACCGTCGCGACTACGAGCCACATTTCTGCAGCGGAAACGCGTCAACCACTACAAGAACCGCCACTGGCGGCTAAGGACATCAATGACGACGTTCCAACGAAGAAACAGTGCGTGAATCTTTCCTCGGAACAAATGGACGAGGACAGGACATCCAACTACTCGTTTCATGACGACCCTCCTGGAGACGAAGATGACTTCACTCAAGTTACAGTGCGGAAAAATCGCCCCGCCGGAATCCCACTGATCATCAAACCAAAAGAACAAGGAACCTCGTTCTGGAAAATCAACCCCAACAGAATAGCAAAAGAAATCGTGACAGTATCACAAGAGAAATTACTAGCACCACGCATAAGGAAAGATGGCACAATCACGGTCAACACGGCGACGCTGAACTCAACGAACAGGCTTCTTATGATGAAATCTCTTGTCGGAATCGACGTGACAGTGACCGTGTCCGAGTCATACACACGCAATGTTGGCAAGGTCAACAACATTCCTGTCCAATACTCAGACTACGAACTGCTAGACTACCTGAAGGACGCTGGTGTCATCGCAGTCCAACGACAAATTGCATATTCAAGGAAAGAAGACGGCAGCATGGAGCAACAACCAACAGAAAGTGTTCTGCTTCACTTTCCACAGAATCACCCGATGCCTGCACGGGTCCTATTGGGCTTCACTAGTCATCCTGTGATGGAGTACTTTGGAACCCCGGTACAGTGCTTTCGATGTCAACGACATGGGCATCTCGCAAGACACTGTCGCGGCCAACAAAGATGCAAGGTGTGCGCTGGACCACACAGCTACAAGGACTGCATGGACAAAACTAATCCGAAGTGTGCAAATTGTGGAGGCAATCACTGCGCTTCGTTTTCAGGCTGTCCTCACAAAAAGGCAGCAGCTGCAGCCAGAAAGCATGAAATCCTGAATGGACCAATACAAAATAACCGTTATCCTTCCCCGAACCTTGAGGTCACACGCCCCCGCTGCCTCCTCTACCACCTTCTCGCCCACCTCCACTTCCTCGTCCCTCTACATCATCACAGCAGACACAGGTATCCCAATCACCTCAAAGGTCGCAGTATTCTGACGTGTTAAACGCCAACTAAACGCCCAGAACCAGTTCAAGACTCCATCTCACCTAAACTCGACGATTCCTGGTCAAACGCCTTCAGGAGACCGAACATCAAACCTTCCCCTGTACCTGCACCCTGCAAACAGAAGCGTGATATGCGCAGACGCGATAATCGGGAGGATTACTTTGAGACACGGCAATCGAGCTGACGTCTCGCATTTGCTGGTACCGATGTTTTTTACGGCTTTAAGGGCCATACTCAGCGCCGTGCCCGCAGCCAACAATCTTCCTGAGGTAACAGCAACTATTCGCTATGTGAAAGATTACTTAAGTCTCCACGAACATTGATGAATGAAGAGTATTCCAACGCCTGATTTGTACAATACAGCAGGAATATTTCAGTGGAATGCCAACGGATTACGGCAAAAGTCTGGTGATTTTCGTCAATTTCATAAAGAACACTATACCAATACGTCAGCAGCCAGCTCGCGTGGACGACGACTTTCGCCTCAAACTACGTGCAGTACAACCATCTCGGCAAAATGGTCAAAGTCGACGATGCTAGCTGTACAGAAAGATCTGGTATCAGTGCACCTATTCTCTTCGACAAACGAGATCCCAGAATTCGTCGCCTGCAAGGTACGGTGTGGTAAATCTTCAGTTACAGTTGTGGCGTATATATCGAACTCAAACTACAATAACTTCATTTGGGTTTTCTGAAATATTTCGTCACGTTTCTGCTTCCCTACTATATGGAGATTTCAATGGACACCACACTTAGTGGGAGTGACCACCCCGATCGACGTGGAAATGTTATTGCCGAGTATGTGGACAAGTATAATATGTGTCCTCAACGACGGATCACCTGACCTTGTCGTGGCCTCTCTACTCGGTGTCTAGACCTGACTCTATAGCTCTCAGACATTTCACCTCAAATGACATGGATGACAGACAGGGAAACCCGAGTAGCGACCATTTTCCCATTCTCGTACAACACCCTCTTCTTAATATTCGTGGACAGCAATATAGAGCTTGATAACAAACTGGAAGATGTTCCAGACATTTAAATACTTCAAAACATACCGATTTAAAAGAATCGATGATTGTGCAAACTGATTTTGCTCCAATTATGAACGATCAACGCGTCTTGTACCTGTACCTAACGAACACGTTGGTGTTAATGGTGAATACGAGAAGCTGCGTGCGCAGAAAGACGAAGGAGCAGAACGCCGCTATAGAAGATCAGGAAATGTGGAAGGCCATCGCCAGGCCCAACATATTCACAGAGCTTACGCGTCCGAAGCCTGCAAATTTCTCAGTCCAGTCGCGATGGAGGAAGTTCAGCGTATACCTGACCCCCTTCACACCGATTCCAGCAAAGAACGGCAAACTGCTGAAGTTCTCTTCGCACGCCTGTGATGCAAAAGCAGCCTTTCCCGCGCGCCTTAGCTCTTCTGACGGGCATATCGGAAGTGACAATCGGGGATGAATTTTGCGCTCTGTTAGCACCCAACAAAGCGCTGTAACAACTTCCAGTACCAATCTCTTCCAAGACGCAGGCTACCCGTATTTTTCGAGAACGAGCGCATCTATACTTTTCGTTTCAGCTTGGGTCCAGACTGCAGCCGATGCTACGAGCGCGAGCGCGTGGCCCGTAACAGCGCTTGCATTGCACGAGCGCGCGTGCTTGGCAGGGACGCTGAAAGCCCGAGCTCGCGCTTGTAGCATCGCCTGCGTCTGGACCCAAGCTGAAACAGAAGTATAGCGCATGCCACCAGCCAGATCATGAAATCAATATACGTGAGAATTTTATTGTTGCGCTTCTACAACACCACGCAAGTCTGCCACAGCTCCTGGTCTCGATAACATCACTTACGATGCACTCCGCAAATCTTGGCCCCAGAAGCCGCCAGCAGTCTTCTCGAAATATACAATGAAGTTTGGAGAACAGAGACCATAACGCGAACCGTGGAAACTAGCTAAAATAGTTCCGCTCTTAAAACCTGGGAAATCACCACTCGAGCCTGGATTCCTTCCGCCCCGTAAGTTTAACCAGTTGCGTCGGAAAGCTGCTCGAGAAGGTATTACATAACCGCTTGCAGTTGGTGGTTGGAAACTAGTAAAGCGTTTCCCGAAGAAATTACAGGATTTCGTCCGCGTAGATGCACTAATGGATGGCGTCGCAGACCTCACCACCTGTGTAGAGTATGAACGAGAAAACGGAAAACATTACAGTGGCAGTGTTCCTAGATATTCGCCGAGCTGTTCGATACGGTTAGTCACGCTCATGTTCTTGGGGGACTTGTGCTCCTTGGCGTACACGGACGCATGCTTCGCTGGATACAAGAGTTTCTTCGATGCGGGAACATCTGTGGTGTGGCCCACAAATGATGGAGACAGCAAGCATCATGAACTGCACCACATGGAGTACCCCAAGGTAGCGTGTTGAGCCCTACTCTCTTCAATGTCGTAATGGCGCGAGTTACCGCAGAAGCTGCTTCCAGCCACCTTTACGAATATCTATATATGCTGACGATGTTGGTATCTTGATCTTTTTTCTGAGCTCGTCCCCCAGATACTTTCAAGAGAATCAGTTACAGACATGTTAGACACAACAAACAATTTTTTATAGGACGCGGAATGGAACTGTTATCTGCCACGAGGTCGGCAGATATACCATTGCAATGAAAAAAGCTTTCCTGGTTTCGAACTCAATGTAAATGGAGACTCAATTCAGAGAGTTAAATCCTTACAAATTTCTTGGAGTCCTACTGGATCAATCCCTGACTTGGTCCAAACATATAGGCTATGCTTGGAGGGAGAATTAGCAGTGTCATTAATGTTTTTCGATGCATCGCGGGTGCAAATGGGGAGCCTCAATGAGATTCGATGCTCTCATTCCATCAACGGCGCTAGTGCGACAAGCGATTGCGCCTATTCTATACCTGTGTTACAGGGGCTTTCCAACACATCAAGAAGCTCGCCTTACTGGTAGCACTTCGCAAGAAGTCTAAGTAGAGTGACTCAGGTCTTCCGCTGAGCAACATCCAGTGCGCTTGTACTCGCTACAAGCCAAAGAACCACCAGCAACTATCCCTAAGAATCCAGGAAGTATGTCGTACTTTTTTAGACTTTCTGCATGGCCCTTACCATGAAATTCTTTCGCACTAGGGACGAGACTTTCTTCGAACATTAACCTGCTGTGCCCCTGTTAACTCCCTGAACAAACACACTGGGCTCTGGTGACATTCATAAGTCCAAAACCATGGATGCTGCCATTACTAGACATCAACATGAACATTCCGCGCATGGAAACAAAAGCATCGGTCCAATACACACGTTGCAAGGACGTGGCGCTCTTGCACATCTAGAGCAAAAATACGGCGACAACATCCACGTGTATACCGACTGGATCAACCAAGGATGAAGGATCAACGCTGTCAGCATTTGTGGTACCCCATTTCAACCATGTGGTCATCCTTCTCGATTTCCTACCCATACCCCTTCAATCATACCGCAGAGTGGCAATTGCTATAACGGCAGACAATGTACATCAAAAAATAGCCCCCGACAGTGAATTCCTGGGTTATATGTACCGACTCCAAGCCAGCACTGCAATCCCATTAAGACCCTGAGATACCCGCAACGAAAATATGTCTCTTGTGTACCGAATTTGTGAAGAACTTGGGGAAGCAATAGGGTTTGGACATACGGTAACACCTTCAACTGGGTTCTCGACACTTACAGCGGTGTACCAGAAACACCCAAGCCGACCAACTGGCCACAGATGCATATACAAGCAACAACGTGCAGCTCACACCTTTTACAAAAAGCGATGCCAAGCGGTACATTCGTTGTCTGAGAAACAGGATGTCCCCTGACACGTGGCTCAAGAGCATCTCGGAACAGAGCCTACTCCTTTTTAGTTGGCCCAGACCTTCGGTTGTCCAGTTCATAGTTCGCTCAAGGCAGACGTATAGAAACATTAATTCATCGTCGCCTACGACTCAGTCGTCGCGTACACCGGCAGATTTCTTTTCCGAATTCAACAGGTGGAATCACCGAGCTGCACGTGTGTCATCCCGTGGAAGACGTTGAGCACATAATAATGGACTGTCCAAAATACGACCAGTGGCGAACTCGATTACGAGGGGACTAAGCATACTGAGCCAATCGCTCTTTTTCTACAAAGTTTTGTCCTTGGCTGGACTTAAAAAGTCAGAAGAGGGCATCAACTTTGGCTTACGTGAGTTTTTGACTGAAACAAAGATAGTTGACCGATATTATGTATTATTTGAAGGTCAAAAGATGCACGACGCGCCCTTAAAAGATAACTGCGTTTTTTTATTGTAATTTTATTACTATAAGCAGTAATCTATTGTACATAAGCATTTATTGCGTAATCGCTTCTCTGCCGTGTAATTTTTTTTTGTGCGTATGGTACCTGAGAGTATTATTCATGGTGTTCAGTTTTGTAATGGGATGTTATACATCATTCATACTGTACATTACTTGATT
>JAZHYW010022740.1:0-131471 GCA_037355805.1 Ixodes ricinus | reverse complement strand
GTTGGGCGTTGGGTATTCTAACTCAGAGATCCTGTCTCAATTGTCCGTATACAGCTAAGCGAGCGGACGCCATTATTAAGCAGTCAAGCGCACCGCCATCTCAACCTCCTTGCAATAAACTATATATTTTTGGCGACTCGGCCCCGCAAGTTGTCTCGTTAGATCCTGATGCGTTTGGAACCTACTACACTTGGTTGCCGAAGCAGTGGCGACTCGCACCGATGGATTGATTTTTGCTACTGTACTGCGTTGCAAACCACGGAGGATGCCTATCTGCAGCCGTGGCATCGTTTCAATCGTTTGACCAGTCATGACATGGTTGCCGCTACGACACGTCTTGTTCTGACGTTTTGTTAGTCCCAAATGCGGCGACCGCGTTACGACGAATGTCATAATGTGGCGTGCCCTTGTTTGCAGGACGAAACGTTGCTTCTGCTGCGTCTCCAGCGACGAGGAGAGCAAGGAGGCGTACTGGGGCGTCGCCGAGCTGCTGTCTTCATACTACGGGGTAAGGGTTCGAATGCTATACACCGTTTCATACCGGGTCAACGAGTCTACACAAAGTCGCGACCAAGACCAAATACTCCGAGAGGCTTCTAAGCCTCCGCGAACAGAAAAAGTAGCATAAGTTCGGTTGGTTCTTAAAGGGGCGATGCAACAATTTTTGTACTTTCCGCAAATACCGCTTAAAACGGATCCCTGACGTTAATGACCTATGAAACACGCGTTCGTTTTTCACCCAACGCAATAGAAGTCCCAGAAAAAAAAACTTAAGAAAAACGAGCAGCGTTCACCCCTCAACTCGCACCCAGAACAAGCGTCCACGTGATCTGGAGCGGATTATATGCCGCCAATGTTGCTCATAGCCACGCGCTGGGGTTGGCAAAGCACAGGACACGCGCTGAGTTCTCTTCGTTTCAGCTTCGGTCCAGACGCAGCCAAAGCTACAAGCGCGAGCTCCGGGCCTTCAGCTTCCCTGCCAAGCACGCGCGCTCGTGCAGTGCAAGCACTGTTCTGGGCCACATTCTCGCGCTTGTAGCATCAGCTGCGTCTGGACCGAAGCTGAAACGAAGTATAGACATTGTTATGGCTCGGCTACTGTCGTCGTTGCAGCGATTGGACACGGGCCACTACCCGAATGCTTCTCGAGCTAGTAATTAGCACGAGCCCAAATCGAGTGCCCACGCAATGCTCGGGTCCAATCTATGAACCGCATTCAAATATCGTCATATCGGTGTGTACTGCGATCCCCACGTGACGTCATCAAATTTTACAAAGGAGAGATTGAATGAAAATGATCGATTTTGTCCTTGAAATACACCGCAACAAAGGAGTTTCTGGCCAGTGGCGTTGCGTGAGTATCCTTGAGTCCCAGGTGTGCCAGTATATATGCTCGTGTAAAGAGAAAAACATTCTAATTGAGTATCGTTGCACCGCCTCCTTTAAAGCGCTGGATATCCCGACTTACCCAGGTACCATACCACCTTTTGATCGTGCAGGCGGCGCCTCGATTCGCTGCCATAGTCACGCGGCTGGTGGCCAAGAAGAGCCACTTTGGGAGGGCTATATGCCACCGAATGATTGGACACGAACCTCTGCGTCAACTATTTGGCAGACAACTCGCACATTGGAGTTCGAGGTTGTGCCCAATGATCGCGGGAGCAGGCCGTCTCAGAGTAGCGAAAATGTCGCATACGATGGCGCCACCTGTCAAACTGAGGCTGACGTCCAGTCGCCAGTCTGGGCTAATGGCGCATCCCACATTCAAAAGCCACATTGAAAAGCGCATGCCACTGTTAGTTGAGCGTGACATGCATGCCAAAGACGCGCCGTCGTTTTGCATGTGCGCTTTCCGATCGGTCTGCAGTGGCTCTCGGCGACTCGCCGCTATACGCCTCGAGATTCGATCGATGCGGCTGATGCGGTGAACAGCAAAACCGTATGCTTTGTTTTACACTTACTTGGAGCAAAAACGCATGATATACGGAAACGAAGTCGATGCCATGGGAGGCGCCAATGCAGCGGCTCGTGCACTAGAATCAACTACCGAGAGCTCGTGCTCTGTATCCATGCAGCGTCTATGAACAGCCCGGAATTGAGCTAACCCAACACCATTGGTCACAACTAGCTGCCATTGTCTCCACTGTTTGACTCTCGCATTGCAACGTGTCCGACGAGTGCAGTGGGGAGACAAAGGCAACCAGCTTCAAGGCCCCTTTCACACACCTGCGACTGCATACGACCGGAGGCGCTAAAACCTTTTTCTTAAGCCTTTCGTGACGGCTTACGACCGGCTCCGCAGCAGCTCAACCGCTCTTAAGCCGTCAAAAGAGGCTTCAAAACCGGTCGTGTGGAAATCGGTCGTAGTCGGTCGCAAGTGTGTGAACGCGGCTTCAGGTGTACCCCCTAATCATTCGAACTAAAGCTGGGCGTTCTGACGTCTGCGCGCGCTTTCCTTCCCTCCTCTCCCTCCGTTTCTCGGCGCGTAGAAAAAACAATAAAGAAAGGTGTCACCGGCAGGGCTGCGGACGGCTGATTGACGTCGGATTTCGTAGTTTTTGAACGCGCTGTTCGGTCGCGAGTCCGGAGCTGATCGTCGGCTGGTTCTTGCGCCATTCTAGAAGCCCGCCTACTATAGACAGACCGCTTCGCACAGAGCCCGGCTCCATTAGAGCTCCATTGTATACTGGACATATAAACGTGGGACTAAAACGAGCCTTTGTGGCGAAAAACCCCGCCTCAACGACGTCATACGCATCTGTTAAGAAATGTACGAGGAAAGAGAAAGACCTAAAGACTGGGTCCATCAAGTTTCCCTACTCGTCCGTAGGCTAATCCGCCCGCCGGTCCATTACACCATGTGTCGGTCCTCCCGCCGGCAAAGAGAATGGTGTTACTTCCTGGGGGAAAAAATACATTAATAAAAGTAGCGCCGTATACTTCCTGAATCTCGCAACTGCTGGATGGCACAAAGCAAATTATAGTTCATTATATATCTTGCGGTGAATTCCACTCGTAGATCCGGAGCGCTTTCTAAAATCCGCGAGGGAGGCAAAATTCCGCTCCGTGGGACACACTCCGAATCGACGAGCGGAAGATGAACTCGCCTTTTTGGAGCGACCCCTCCCCCGCTCCCACTGCTCCCCCTCGGCCGTTCAAGATGGCCGCTGCTCGAACTTGACGAGCCCCCAACGCTTAGCCGACTGATCTTTCCGACGACCAGTGACAACTGTCATTGCTTAGCTGCAGAAATACCACACGACACAGGACGGGCGAAAATATCCACTCCACGGAGCCCATGTCACAAATAACGAGGAAGACGTCCGCATTCGGCACCGTCACATACCTTTCGGCCGCCTCGAAGCGGCGGGGCACGCACAGCGATTGCCATCGGCGGAGTTCAAATTGCTGGTACGACTTTAATAAACACAGAGGTAACAAACCATCACTGGCACAGTTGTTGCCTAATCTGTTCTTGCTTTATTGCGCGAGAAAACGTCGGCGGCATGCAGCGTAAAAAAAGTAAACAATCAGTGGCGGCAAAATGAACAGGCCTAACCTTGCGTCGGCCTCCATCCGATTTTCTGCCGTTTTCTTTCTCGTTCTTCCTCTCACGATCACAGATGTCAGCGCTTCCGATTTGTCACGCTCCTGTCCCGGCTTTCAACGCGAGGTAGAAGCGTCCGAGCCGTCACAATCCCGCGTAAACAACCGATGCATCCAAGAAGACCCATCTCGACCGACTCGGCACCGTCCACCGTCCCTTCGTCGACGGCGAGGAAGCGCGGCCGGTCGCCGGCAACGCCGCGTTGCGCATGCGCCACCGTCCTGGGAAAGGAAATGACGTAGCGCGCTCTGTGGCGCTCTGTCAAGTTCCGGGTAGATCTCTCGAATCCCGCAGATCAAGTTTGGCGGAGTTTGAGGCGCTCCACGGGGCGGTAGCTGCCAGAGATCTACGAGCGGAAGATGACCAAGTCGAGCCAGATCTGCGAGCGGAATATGCGCGCTCAAAATGGAGCGCTTTTGGAGCGCTCGAGATCTGCGAGCGGAATTCACCATTAAACGCAATTCTGAATGGTCTTCTTTCTTCTGGTTAACTTACCTAACGGCCAACGCTACTGCAACACAAAATGAAGAAACAGCACGCACTATTCGCTGGCATAACAAAATTGCACTGTTTGGCCACACTAGAAATATATACCGCTTGAACACGAACATATATAATAATAATAATAATAGTAATAATAATAATAATAATAATAATAATAATAAAAATAATAATAACACGTTATTTCCATCATTTATGGCTTGCGCAAACGTCCACCACTGGCCACTGTGGTGGCGCTGCAACTAAGCCATGATATTTGTTTTGTTTTTTTGCAAGGACAATCAGACTTAACGGTACTCATCACAAGTAATCAAATTGCATGAAACCAGACTTTTGCCTATCTCAAATACTCTACTCAAAATACTCTGTTTTAAATACTGCTTGAAGTGTCTTGGTATCTTGAAAATAATTTTGATCGAGAGTATTTGATACCCTATTTTAATTACATTTCTTGGTATATTGTACTCATTATCTCAAATACATTTTTTTTACCTTCCGCCATTTGCCGAGTTTTTCGGTATGAAGTGGCGTGGGCGTGGAACAAGCAAACGTGAACATTCCTTCGAGCAAACAAATCCTGCTCCTAGCTCCGATCAGATACGGTGACTTTGATTGAGCTCGTGAAAAAGACATCGCTTTTTGCCGATTGTGACTCATATTTCAGCCTGAAGTTCGCACAATGAAGGTTGCCCCCTCGCCTTCCCAAAAGCGCCTTTTGTTTCCTAGAGTTTCTCCCAAAAAATCCTCAAACAATGCGGTTGGTTTTACGGAAGTAAAGATTGTCACAGTGAGGCGCAACGCAGACCGGGAAAACGACCTACGACAACAGTGCAGACATAAGTGTCAAGACAATAACAAGTAAAAGAAAATGAGAAGTGGACACAAAAAAAAATACATTTTTGTTTTGCTTGTTTCATATTTTACCCCGCTATGGTGAAATGTGGAGGTCTTCTTTCGTGTCATTTTTCTTTTGTCGTCAGTTTGTCACTTATTGCTCTCGCAAACACTATCTGTATAAGCGAACATTGATAAGCAGAAAACAGGACAGGAAGCGAACTAAAAGCTGGATGACTTCTCGAAATCCCAACAAAGTGGCCCCCACCTTGAGTGCCTTTCTGAGTGCAACCTACTTGAAGAAGGTGCGGACACTGCCATGGCTATTATGTGGGTTCTTTTTGTTATCCATTCACTCATATCCGTATCCCAAGTTCGTTTATAGTGAACTCCCCATATAGGGAATATGGATTGCAGATAGACGATACATCTAAGATGCGCCGCAGGACGTGATATTGAGCGATGTCACTATAGCTAAAGCGACATCTTTATTTTTGTCCCGAAAATGTTTTGTAACACGTATCAGTGATATTGCCACGCGCGTTGCTAGCGAAGCGTAGCCGAATGGTTACAGCGCTTGGCCCTCGCGCGGAGACTCCGGGTTCGATTCCAGAGAGCGGACTCCTCTTTTGTTTATTCTTTCAACTTGACAGTCTCGTAAGTTTGAGAACCTTGTCGTGTGATCGAGTTACGAATGTTCCAGAAACCCACGCGGGTTGAAAAGGTGCCCCGCGTGGCGGTCCAGAGTCTGTCTCGTCCCAGCGCTCGATCCTGCTGTTTCGCCGACATCGACGCCTGCGACGCTAGCCCTTACTTATTTTGTTTTGGGCACAAGTTCGCCCCATTAGGCGTTTAGTTTCTTCAATTATTCGCCGCCTCATACATTTGTCATTCGTGACAATATCCTGTTCCTTATAGGTGAACTGCATAAAATTGCCCTACAATGTTTTTTTTTTGTCGTTTTGTGTTTTTTCGTGCTAATGAACTATTCTGGTAAACAAGATTTGTGCAACTGTATAATTCTCGTTGTCACTGACGTCGATACAAATTACGCAATGCGGAAGTATCTTCAAATGTAATTGAATTACATTTCTAAGTATTTGTACTCTACTCAAGATACTTTACAGTGAAAGTAACTTGAGTAGTATTTTAAATACTTTATGAAGCAGGTATTTAGTAACTTAAATACTTTTATCGAGTATTTTTTCGAACACTGCTTGAAACTCTAACTAGTTTTAGTAATTTTGTAGTCATTTGAATAAATTAATTTGAAACTAATTGCAAGAGTAATTAGATTACTTTCGGAAGTAATGCGTTTAACCGTTACCATTTGTTCCCTCCCTTTCACACGTCCCCCTTTGTTTGTACAAGTTTCCTGCCAAGAAATCCTCGAACCAAGTCTCCGACAGTTTGCCAGAATTGGTGGATCCAGAAAATTCGTAGTTTATAATTCGGTTGGATAGATGGATGGATGGTAATGGCCATACCCTTTGTAACGGGTGGTAGGTTGCGCCACCTTAGCCTGAGTCTAATCCAAGAATCTACAGTACGAAAGACCCGTTTTCAGAAAGGCAGAAAATACTGGCGTTTCGAAAATCCGAAGTAATCGGAAAAGTAACGGTTACTGTTTCAAAAACGGCCGATTACTTTTCTTCCCGAGTTATCGTGTGATCGAATTGAATACTACGTTTTTACCTCAGAGTAATGTTAATTGTAATCGGTTATCGTTTTTAGAGTCGTGTACAAGACTGAGTACAGGAATGAGCACCAGCATGGTGCGCTGACGATCATGTGCCAGCCATGTATACACATGACTCGCACGCGACATTATCGCGTCCCCTGCTGGTGGTCATTGTTCTTTGCCGAGGAAAGCAAGTTCGATGGCGTGGAATGTGTGCTGCAGAAGGTGCTACCGCGGGCAATACGAGCTCATAACAGCCCTCCGCGATTCTTCGGCTTAACTGTATACAGGTTTACCTGTATACAGGGTATTGAATCTATAGAAGATTTGTTCCAGACGTGCATAGAGAACGCGAAGCTTAGGTTTTAACCTTTCAGCTCTTTGACAGTTCGAGAGAGAATAGAGCTTGTGAGGAACTGTGGGCGTAGCAAGAGTCCAGATCGAGTGTTTCGGCTCATATTGTCCGCGGGTGTACACACGCAGCAGCAAGGCCACCACAGTGCGACGTCGATGTGAGCCGTGACACGTTATATTGTCTGAAAGAACCGTCCTGTGGCCACACTTGATCGAAATACACCCTAGATATACTCTAAGTCACTTTCCAGTCCTTTTCTTTTTCTTCTTCTAGAAATGCACGCGTGTTGACATGTTACCGAGCTCGGTACACGTTGCGTAGGTTTTTCTTTTTGGTCCTTCTGATCCCGGCAGGTATTTATTGAGTACATGATTGGCCTCACCTAATACTATAGCTGTATTGGCATTCACCAACTACCTCCACCCCCGCTTAGTTTTACGTTAAGAATAGACATCTCGCAAAATCGAAGCAATTCCAGTGGCATAGTGATGTGCAAAGCATTTTTGGTATCCAGGGCTTGCAGGGCTTGCATTTACGAAACTGTGAGATCTTCTTAATTTGTAATACTCTACGTGTTGCCTACCAATACAAATAAAATGCTAAAATGTGTTTTCTTTCTTTTTTTTTTTGGGGGGGTAGGGGTGGTGTGTCGTTTTTGATATACCAGAGTTTGTGAGTGTGTAAACAGAACTACAAAGGCACATGGAGGAAGAATGCTGGGCCGGCCATCCTGTTTCATCTTCTCCTCAATATGCTTCCTAAATTATCCGTGAGCCGGGAAGGTCATGCTGCCCTCTGGTATGTTGAAAGCTCAAGAGTTGGAGTGATGTCAGAACGACGTCGAGCCCTGATTGGCTTTGATTGAAAGGATAGTGGGTACACCTCAATGCTAGATGCCTTAAACGTCTACCCACTATTTTTCTTTTTCAATCAGCCAATTAGTGTTCGGCGTTCTGACATTATCGCAACCCCTGTGCAAAAAAGCAGGCGAAATTGCGCTGCGCATAGGCAAAGTCCTTGCAGCCGCTGGACGTGCCCGTTTCAACGGGGCTCTCACGAAGATGAGTGGGTGCATTGCGAGAAGAGCGTAGATTTTATTTTCATGCAATGCTGCGACGCAGTAACTGCTTCGTCAACGGAGCAATCGAAATTGAAACCATGCTACTCCTCTCCACAGCCAAAGAGGTTCCATAATGCAACGCGCGCAGTGTTGCGTGCAGAGAATTTTGCGAAGTGGTCCATTCAGTAGATGCTACTGCGTGCTACGCCTTCAGCGTTAGCTTTTTGCCTTTTATAGCACTTTGTTGTACTACGTGCAGCCAGCGCCCGGCGAAGGGCAACGAGCGCGTGGTAGAGGCGGGTGGTAGAGCTCCTAACGAATTCCTATACTCAGTTTCACCTTATGTTGCACCGCAGCAGGCTAGAAGCGCGATCATAGCGTTGGCAGCTGCCCTAATGCACGAGAGCTTGTGCCGCCGAGATGCCGTAGAGCAATGACTCGCGCTGTAGCCTTCCTGCGGTTAATCATAGCTGAAATGGAGTATAGTTTATCAACGAGTATGGTTCATTTGACCGCTTCCAGGTAGAATGCTCATGTGTAGTCCGCAGATTTCTGATTTCTGAACGAAAATATTGGCCAAATTAGTTGCGTACGGAGCTTCGACAGCGGGAAAATGTTTTTCTTAAGATGGCGTCACGTGCCCCCGTTCAAGAGGACAATTTAACTAACATCAGTGACAGGTTAGAAACCCAGCAGCATCCGGGCTTTTAACGACACTTCGACGCATGCGCAGTCAAAGCCCGGCGAAAGGCGACGAGCGCGTGGTGGAGGCGGAGCATCTATACCGTGACAGGCTAAGAGTAAAGTAGTAGCTCCTCCCCCTCTTTCCACTTTAGCAGAGCGAACGCTTGAGAGGAGGCGACCTCCTCTCCAGCGTTCACTCTGCTAAAGTGGAAAGAGGTGGGATACCGACTATAGTTGGTTCTTAACCTGTCACCAACTGTAGTGCAGTGCATCTACTAACTTGGCACAACCTGGCATGTTTGACGCGAATCACGAAGTAGTATTTACGTTTCTGCACACCGGTTGAAACGACCTAAGTTTTCGCTATCTGACATGGGACTATTCGACGTAGGCGCTGAGCAAATAAGATGCTACTGGCGCGTTCAGGGTCTTTAATGCCCCTCCTTTTTCCTCTCACACAAATATAAAGAAATTGAGGGGGGGGGGGGGGGCGTTAGTTAAGTGTTGTCGGACTGGAAGTTCGTTGGTTGCAAGATTCTCAAGAGGTGCATCCCCTGCACGCTCGCAGACCGTCGACGTGATGCCGTCTGACCTGTTCTCGGCGCTGTGCCTGATGCGGAAGAAGCAGCGACGCCTGCTGGCTCTTACGGGCTCGACCACCGAGACGCCGCCCATCGGTGCCCTGGTGCCCTACGGCTGCTGTTCCATTGGTACGTGTTCATAATCACTCACGGATGCGTGGGCCTTACCGAGGCCCCTCTCTGGCAACGCCATCTAGAATAATGTAAAGGCCTCCGAACGCGCCACTCTTCCTCCATGGTACGTCATCACAGCCGAGCGTCCTTCGACGCGTTGATTGACACGAGGACAAGCCGAGCACTGACGCAGCACTCGTATCCAATCTCTGTCATCGCTCCATCTCACCGCGATGGCGTCGAAATTCTAGTCCACAGGATTTGATTATCCTAGGTGGTGTTGTCTATGGACCCGGGGTATTCAATGGATAACCGTTTTTGAGTGCGCTGTTCAGAGCGCATGCGCAGAACGAGCTCTCCTTAATGGCTTGCTTAGCGCCAGCAATCTTGACGGTGTGCAATGCACGTTGCAAAAAGAACTGTGAAAGCTCGCCGTCCGCACGCACTTGGCAGCCGCGTACTCCACCATGGCTTTCCTTCTTGCCAAGACGCTCGTTCTCAAATATTTATCTTTCCTTTTCTGACAGACGACGTCATTTATGAGTGCAGCTAGAGGGGTAAGAGACTGTATCGGCGGTTGGCTAAGACACTCGTCATCAGTGATTGTGACGACATGAGTCTCCGTCGAACTCTGACGTAACATTCGTGTCCGATCCTCTTTAGGAGTCGGCGATAATTCATTCAGACCCACTGCCATGACGTCAAAAATTTTAGTGCACTGGCTTTGATTCTTCTATGTGGTGTTGGCTGAACACTCATCGCTGCCTCACATGCAATAGTGAGTCTAGATTTCAAAGCGTTTGCAATACGAGCAGCGAGGAGGTGACGAGAGTTGATCGCCTGCAAGCGTCTCTCCCTCCCCTTCCGCCTTTCTCCTCGCCCCGCGACAATGCAACGTATGCGCTCCGCACTTGCAACTAATCTGCGCAGGTGACGTCAGCCATTAAAGTACAAATGCTCTCTATGGTTTGGGTGGATCCCCTCTAAAATGTACTCTGTCTACCATGCCATCACCTGCAGACATTCCACCAACGGCCATCAACGGTGCGGCCACGTCACCACCGCCGTCGTCTGGGGACCCCGTCATGACCAGCAAACCGAAGCGAGTGGTGGTCAAGCGTTCGCCGAGCATCGGGGTTCCGGCCTGGATGACCCCGGAAGACGCCCTGCACTTTCTGCGTTTCGCGTGGGGCTGCTACGGATGGCCGGCCTACATGATGTCGCATCTCTGCACGGGACTCTGCAACCTCTGGAGTGACATCAGGTGCGCTGACACGTCTCAGGGTGCATCCTGCTCTGTAAAATATTTCCTCTCTCAAAGACCGGTTACTAGAGCGCTGATGCAGGGCTGATCTTGAACAGAACTTAGCAATGATGCAGCGCACTATCAATGCTGTGTTACAAATACAGTGTGAAGTCGTCGCTGCATCGGCCAGGTCAGCGCTATTTCAAACGCTGAGTCATAGCGCTTAGGTACCGCTGCGGTCTATTTGGGAACTGGTCTTTTATGGTAAACTCTGCCATGGTGTATGCTGACTAGTGCAGAAGTTCCAAAAGATACCTGCTGGAACTTTCGCTTACCTTCAGATCAGGGGCCCTATGCTGGACATTTGGCGAGAATCTCGGCGAGATTTCTGACGTCCGCGATTGGCCAGCGCCGCGCTTGACCTTGGGGCTGGCCAATCGCGGCCGTCGAAAATCTCGCAGACTTTTTCGCCGAGTGACCAGCTTGGAGCCCCAGCATAGGGTCAATTTTCACTATGGTAAACTCCCCACCGGCCTGCCTGCACCCTTTATTATTTTATTTCCCGCAATGAACTTAGCGTATAAAGGTAACCATTAATGTCGGTTCTGTCCCTCCGGTAAACCGGAAACAGTTAGGTGCCAACCATATCGCACGATCTCTGCCATAACAAAAGCCCGTTTAATGAGGTTTTAAGGTGAATCTTTCCGTCTGTCTTCTAGCTGAGCAGGGTTAAACTTCTTTCTGTTCTTCACCCACTTCCTCACTCGCTACAAGCGCATGGCTTTAATGACAGTCTACCGTTCATTTTGACCTTCAAAACGAACGGCTCAACGACTTCTCGGTAACGAGGCCGTAGTGGAGGAGTTTTTCATCGGAGGTCAACGCAAGACAGATTGAACACGAGTGATGCGTCAGCGCTGAGTTTGTACTCGTGTTCGTTCACTGAGAACATGAAATTCAGTCAAACGCAGACGCATAACTCGAGTCCAAGTAAGTCTTCTGTAACCCCATCTTGTTGCAGGTAGTTTGCTATTTGAAACTGCCAGGAGCCAGCCATTTAACACGTTGTGGATGCGAAAGATTCCTCGAATCGCCGTAAAGGTGTATACAGCATTGTTATATTTATTAGCCGTGTCATTCGTTCTTTCGTCTCGGGGCTGGAAGACAGCGATGCTGGTTCGTGCCCCCTCCTCCGTGTTTGTCTCTGGTTGCGCATACAAGTTCCCTAAGCGTTATGCACCAACTAGCCTGAAAACAAGTCTCGCTAGACCATGTTGTTGTTTAGGGTAATGACGACGGCAATGATGATGCTGGTGGTGATTCTGCTGCAGTTGCTGCTGCTGGTGCTGCTGCTGATGATGATGAACCGGCTTTTGCTATCGTCACCACGACGTTGTCTCTCCTTTAGGTGCTGCGCGTGCCTCCGAGGACCCAGCGAGAACGTTACCGGAGACAATTGCTGTGAGTGCCACCTGGCGACCGTCAAGCACCTCACCAGGGTGCCCCCCGAAGACCTGCTCTTCTCGTGCTTCGAGAACGGTCTCTGCAGAGTGCCCTTCTACGTAGCCCTTGACCACAAGACGCGCTCCATCATGGTGGTCATCAGGGGCACCCTCTCGGCGGACGATCTGCTCACGGACCTCCAGACCGTCCTGGAAGGTATTAGTGCCAAGATGATTAAATGGCGCCCTCTTGTGATTTCCGTTCGTGACGTCACGACCAATTTTTTCTCGCCATGACGTCATAAGTAGTAATCCTGGATACGTGTCGTCAGTTGCAAGCCATAAGTTCGAATATGTCTCTAAAAACACGGTGGAAGCTCAAAGAGGTAATCTTGAATGGCAACTAAGCCATTTTTAATTCCTTAAAATTGAATATAAAATTACGTACTCAAAAATAGCTTTTTCGCACATCTATCATGTCCTTTTGGATTCTAGGGCAAGCTATTAAGGACATATACGTCAATAGACCGATCTCACCAGCTAGTTTGACTACGCCACCGCTGCCGCAACGCATCGAGGGAACTTTAGTCTTTCTGCACGTGCGACAACCTAGCTGGAGCCCTGCGTGTGTGGGTCACGAGACGGCACGAGCCCTTTCATGCACTGCCGTACGTCTACCTCCTGTGAAGTAAAGATATGGCGGCGTGACGCATGCACCAAACGCTTGGTGAGATCGATCTATTAGTTAAATAGATTATTGCGAGAAAATGTTGCCACGTGATTCTCAATTTCCTTCTTCAATGTTAATGTTAAGAGGGTGGTGTTTCAGATCGTGCCCTCGGCAATATAATATAAGAGTGGACGAGAGCTTTTTCAGAAATTTTAGTTCTAAAGAATTTCTAAAAATAGCATTTCTCTTTTTGTGCAGATTGCTTATTTCTTTAACACAATAAGAAATTTAAAAAAAAACTAGGAAAGCTCTCGTCTACTTCAATATAAAAATACTGAGTACGCAGTGTAAACTTTTCACACTCTTAACATTAATATTAGAAACGAAAAATTAGAAGCACTTGCTTGCTCGTCCAATTTCTGAATAAATAATTGCAATGCCCAAATTTCTTGGACATCAACGCTTCGGCGAATGCACTAAAATCCCCGGGAATATTTTAGATCACAGTCGTAAAATATCAAGAAGCAGTAATTAAACTGCTTGAAGAGTGTAGCCTTTATTTTATGGCTTTACAATTTTTTTTTATTGAATCTTATGGGTTACATATACAAAACCGCCAATTCCTACTTTTCTTTACAAAACATTGTAATGTTCCCGAGGTCTGTAATTGCCAGGGTATCATAGAACGCAAAATCAAATAAACTTTTTATGATCCTCAATCCCGAAGAACGCGGCAAATATGATGACGAAGTACTTTTGAGTATGTAAATGTTAATTACCTTTGATAAAAAAATAAACCGGTTGGTACCCATTCAAGATGGTCGCTGTGGGACCGGAGCTTTAAACCAACGCCATCAGAGTTTCTGCTGATGAAAGCAGAATTAATGCATCTTTAAAACATCATAGTGAGCGTAAGGACAATCTTTGAATGCCGACCACAGCGATGCTTTCTGTCGCGGCCCTCGCCATAGACGTTTGCAAATAGCTACGCTTTAAAAGGTAGTCTGGCCACCGCGCATGAAAAATATCTTTGCTTAGGCACCAGTCTGGCCACCGTGGACAGGCCTCAGCAAAGCCTGACTATCAGACGATCTATGCACGTTAGTAGTAGCAAGATGGCTGGCGCACGGAAACCGTACTTACAAACGTCCATATGCCGTTGCAGAACTCCCAGGCTCTCTGAGGCTGGCCTCAGGGCGCCTCCGTCTTGCCTATTGGGGTGCGCATGGGCACGGCCATAACCCAATTACGACGCCTTAGCAAGGCTTCGTAATCAAATTATGACGCGTCCAAACGCACCCCAAGTTAGCAAGATGGCGGCGCCCCGACGCCGGACTTGCAAACGTCTATTAGGCGCGCTGCACTCGCTCACCTTCTCTGTGGGAAAAATTATAACAGAATACGAAAAACGATGAAAAATGCACGTGCATAGTGCCGACTGTTTTAGAGTTTTGCTTTAAAAAAAAATTACTGCTCTAAACGCCGGCACCTGCAGCGCTTATAAATACAACCTCAGCAATCTCTTTGCCGTTTGGAATTTTTCCTTATGACTGTCTTTGCGGTACTTTCGGGTATAGCCGTATGTAAATGAAGTTAGGACATTAAAATGCATATACAGGATGTTTGCATTTCAATTCAATCAGACTAAAAAAGGAGGTGAGAGTCAGATTAGTGTCATTTTCACCAGGTATTTATCAGGCTCGGCGGACATTAGATGAGGGGATAATCATTATGGTAAGTAGGCTAATTAACTAAAATCTCTTAAAAGCATTTGCAAAACATGCAATGTTGTTTTAGTTATTCATTGATAAATGCTCACTTTTTTTTTAGAAGCCAGCTCTTAGGCGGCCGTTTCCGGCTTGAGCGGTGGCGGCGTCGCTGTCGGCGTAACCGCGCGGTGCATTATGAGCAATGTCCCATAATGCAACGCGCGGGACTCGTGACGTCACACGTGACGTCAGGAGGATCCCGCGCGTTTCATTATGGGAATTGTCCCATGGTGCAACGCGTGGGGAGGAGGGGAGGAGGCAGGAGGAGGAGGAGGGGAAGAGGGGAGGGGGATAAGCAGGAGGAGAGGGGGAAAAGATGAGGAGGAGGAGGGCAGGAGGAGGACAGGAGGAGGAGGAGAAGGTATGGATGAAGAGGAGGGGTATACCCTCCCTCAGTACCCTCCCCTCCTCCTTCTCCTCAAGAGCTGCGCTCTAATTCGGCGTTACAGGAAGTTGTAAACGTCTTTCCTTTTTATCCCGATTTAAAACTTGCAACGCTTAGAAGAGTGACGTAGACATTTCACTCGTGTCGTCCCTATCTCGGCAGCGTGTCCTTGGTGGGTACGCAAACGACACAAGTGAGTAAGTGACTGGAACGACTACTACGTCACTCTTCTAATCCTCATTGTGGGCAGGGCTTGAGGCGAGTACCTTGAGCGCATTGTTTAAGTCGCGCGAAGAACCTGCAATTTTATTTATTAATATCTAAAGATCATTCCAATTTTGCAAATATCTTCGACTGGTCTGTCCTCTAATTGCAAGTGCCGTAATTTCTTCAATTACAATCTGACCTCTAAAACCAACCATTAAAACGTTAATAAACAGATTTTAATTAATTAGTAAATTTATCATGACGATTATTCCCTCATCTAATGTTTGCCGAGCCTTATAAATGCACGATGAAGGCGGCACTTGTCCAACACTCATCCTTTTTTTTTTAATGTGTTTAAATTAAAATTGCACACCCCGTATATCTTGTATCCACTGAGTTGGAAGGAAAGATTGACATCATGTTTTACTTACCGGCATTGTGTCAATATTTCATTTCTTCTTCTCCACCCCCGATATTTTGTTTTCTGTTTTGAGGCCTATAGAAAAAACACGGACGGTTAGTAAATAAAAAAACATATATTTATATCCACAAATAAACCAGTGCGGTTTTCCGAAAAATATTAACTGTGTTTTTATCACCGCAAAAATAAACGACGAATCACCGTACGTCCCGTCTCCACCCAAAAGTAGCTCTAGAGATTCGAACCAGATACCAAAGTTTCAGAACTAACAGTTATCTCATTCAAAAGTTATAAGTGCCTTTCTAAAATTTTAAGCGGGAAAATGGGGCCTGTTTTCGGTCACTGGTGCCATTTTCGAGGCCTACGTCGGCCGCCATTTTACCAATAAAAACATAAGAAAATACTTGTTGTTTTTTTCTTGTTTTTTTTTTAGGGGGGGGGGGTGACATTTTGTAGAGAAGGCAAAGTGAGACGGAGCCATGTTATGTATCAGCTATGTGGCATTGTCATATGCTCCCGCAAGCACCCGCCTCAGCTGGACCTCATTAAACATGGATCTCCGCCGCAGAACTTCCCAACGGCGGCGGCATCTACCACCGGGGCGTGCTACGGAGCGCCCAGCGGGTCCTGTCGATGCTCGACAAGCCGCTGGCCGACGGCCTGGCCCGGCACCCGGACTACGACCTGGTGACGACGGGACACAGCCTCGGGGCCGCCGTGGCCGCCGTCCTCGCCTACTTTCTCAGGCCGCGCTTCCCTGGTACGAGAGCAGGGGGCCTGGAGGTCTCGCAGGCAGTCTTGTACACGCGTTGCTCGTAAAAAATAACCGATTACGATTACAATTACTCTTGGTGAAAAAGTATTCGGCAGACCGATCTCACCAGCCAGCTTGGCTACGCCACCATGGTGGCGTAGTTCCCTCGATGCCCTGCGGAAGCTCGCTTCCGCAATACATCGAGGGAACTTTAGTATTTCTGCACGTGCGACAACCTCGCTGGAGCTCTTCGCGCTTCTCGCAGAGCCCGAGAAGGCGCACGAGCCCTCTTGCGCGCTGATGTCTGCCTCTTGCGAACTAAAGTTGTGGCAGGGTCCCGCATGCGCGAACGCTTTGTGGGATCGATTTATTAAATTACTTGATCGCTTGAGAAGGAAAGGATTTGTCCGTCACTTTTCCGAACACTCCCGGTTTTTGAAACGACCCATTTTTCTGAAAAGACGAAGCGCGCAGGCGAGCTGGTGGTAGCTAATCATGTCTTTTAACACTTAAAACCGTGGTGCAGAAAAGGAAAAAGAAACGTTTAGTCGAAGGAACAGACACAGAAGGGAACATCTCAAACTCAGCTAACTGGTTTATTTCTCAAACATCCTAAATGTATATACCCGCACAGTCACTCACCCTCAACCACCTTCTACGCAGAGATATCCTTTGTTGTCGGTTTTGAAAACGGTTTCTTTCGTACTGTACATTCTTGGATTAGACTTAGCCTAGGTGGCGCAAGGTACCGCCTGTTACAAAGCGTATAGCCAATAACATCCATCCATCCATCCATCCAACCGAACTATAAACTACTTATTTATTATTCCACCAATTTTTGGTAAACCATCCTCCGGTCGGAGACTTGGTACGATGATACCTCGGTAGCAAACTTGTACAATTAAAGGACGCCATTAAAAAGAGTAAAGAAAAATACTAACGGTTACAAGTAATTTTAGTACTTCCAAAAGTAATCATATTACTCTCGTAATATTACTTTCTAATAAATGTAATCAAATAATTACAAATTCATTCCAAAAAATAATCAATTACGAGTACTTAATGTAGTGAGTATACCGTATAAGTCTGCTCGCAAGTCGTCACCAGCACGGCACCCGGGAAAAGATAGCAAGGGCCACAGAATCGGGGCTTCTAGCTGTTTCTGTTCCGCAGGTTTATTTCCAAACGTAGCCATGTTCGCTGACACAGCCTAAAAAAGTCAGGGACTGTCGGACCCCAATCATCTTTCTATCGCTCGGTAACCAATCAGATTGTGGTATTAGTTAATGAGAGTGCCGAAGGACCGATCGCGAAGCAAGAAACGCAAATATAATGAGCCCCACTGCAGCCTGGGCTTCTTAAGCTACCGGTGACAAAACATCGATGTAGGTTTGACACGATTATGATGGCGGCAAAGCTGTTTGTACAGTGAGAAATCGGTGGTCTTTCGCAATGCCGACAGTCCATTGTAACCACGGCTGGGACTCTGGCAACCGGGGAATGGGATGTTCCCGCCAAGCATCCTGACGTGTTGATGCGTGACAAACCATGACCGTCTCTCGATAGGATAACACGCCATATCGTGCTATTGCGAAGTCGACTCGTTCTTTAAGGCAGCTGGTTTTACTGAGAGGGTTACTTTCTGAAATATAACCGGTGCGAGCTTTTTTTGTTTTTGATTACACTTTGTCGCACACGCAGTCATAAAGTCTTTCAGAACGAGAGCGTACTGGAGGCGGAGCATCATCAGGATTCTGTCACCGACAATGTGTCGTGTTTCACACTGCTGTAGCAAATAAAAGCAATGACGTCTGTTCTGCTCTATCTGTGTAGCTTAGTTGACGTATTGAAACAGCCACTGGGTGGGAAGACAGCGCCGCTGGCGTCGTGGCAACACTTTATTCGTACGTCCTTAATGCTGTTGCTTCATGAACCGATCATCAGAATCCCGACAATTTTCTTGCGTTCTTTACCGACGTCTGTGACATGTTTTTTTTTTTTTCGTATCTGGCACACCTTGATGTATGATGGGTACCAGAGGTTGAGCACACCAGTCAGAGGTTGCAGGCGCCATAGTCTCAAGGCAGTGATGCCAAATCTGTTGTAGAGCTTGTACGGTCACTCGCAAAGGACGTGGTTCACTGGCCGAGAATTTCCTCTTAGCCCCTCGGCCAATGGGAATCGAGCATTAGCCGACAAGAACGCTAGAAAACAAGTCACAGAGCAAACATTTCGTGAGCCACGTCCTCCGTTTCCTATGCTGTCACTGCCACAACTTGTCAACACAGTGACAACCAATCATCCTCGGCATCGTCTTCAGGTGGCAAATGGTAGATTAAATGATGTGACTACGCCGTGGACAGGCCCCTTTGTGAAAACGCCGTGTGAGCTGCGATGGTCGGCACCAATGTCCACGGCTTGGATGTTTGCAGGCGTCCGCTGCTTCGCCTTCTCGCCCCCTTCCGGTACGGTGGACGAGACCAGGGGTCTGGCCATGCGGGACTTCGTGATGACGGTCGTGGTGGGAGACGACATGGTGCCCCGGCTGGGCCACAACCAGCTCGAAGCCCTGAACAGGGAGATCATGTCCCTCCTGCTTCAGTGCGACATGGCCAAGGTACGTACTCGACTACGCTATACGTGAATTCCATTCATGTTCGATCATGGTTTAACCAGGTATTGAAACGAAATGAAAAAGTACCGGGACGATATCGGTAAAGCAACGCTAAAATTTGACGAAGGGCACAAGAAAAATCTGTACAAGGAACCCCCAAAACTTTTGTAAGGTCTTTTTTCTTGCGCGAAAATTAATAATGATTTAGAGAGCACTTATTCTCGATCCAAATGTAGCGCTAGCGGTCGTAACTAAATGTTAAAGTTGAAGAAATAACATTCATTTTCGTCAAAAGTGATGCGATTTTTTTAACATTTCAATGAAAAAATGTCTGTCCCGCGGAGCCCTCGATAGGAGCGTTTAGGAGGGGCACACGCTGTATACACAGAATGGACCTTTCCAGAAGCGTTCTGCGCACGCGCAAGCGCCGATGCCAAGCGGCGGAACTGTGCACGAAAAATCGAGGAAATTCGGAAGGAGGCTGTGGATCAGCAGTAGAAAACGTAATTGCTGCATACATATCAATTGTGTTACGCAAAAGAAGCGGACGGAAAGAACAACACGACGTTTAAGTGGACGCCACGGATGCCCCACTTGGACGGCGCGTTGGGCAAGTTGGGCACGCCCTGCCTGCTCAGAGAACGAAAAAACTGGTAGCGTAGCTCCCATTATCGATTGGTAGCGCAGGTAGGTCCCATCCTCGATTTTTAGTTCGTGCAGCCACCGCCTGGTGCCGTCGGTATGTGAAAAAGGTCCATTCGTCTTGTTTGTGTACATCTCTTCCATGTTTCCCCTGTTCTTTTCTTTTTTTAACACTGTTTTACTTTTTCTTATAATTATGTACCAACTAGCCCAACTGAATGTCTCGCTACCATGAGCGATACAAGAAAACGTTTCATCTCGCAGCAACACGTTCAATGAAGCCAACACGGGTAGAAGCGGCCATAAAGGAACTCGGAATGCTCCACAGTAATAAAGGAACACTGACAGGGTATTTATGGTCGCCAAGGTGTTTATTTGTACACGACACAAACACGACACAAGAGAGCCCAACTATTCAGAACACAATATGCGGCTCAAAATTGTTTTTGTTTTTTTTTCGCCCCAAAAACTGCTGATCGAGAACTGGCCGGTTTGAGTCGCGCTCACTCTCTTCTTTGTGGTCACGTGCAGTTTTCTGCGGTTTTAGACACAACCACCAAACACATGATCAAAGTC
Organism: Ixodes ricinus; assembly: GCA_037355805.1. Lineage (NCBI taxonomy): Eukaryota > Metazoa > Arthropoda > Arachnida > Ixodida > Ixodidae > Ixodes > Ixodes ricinus. Next base: position 111,328 of record JAZHYW010022740.1, on the reverse strand, counting down.
GTGTGTCATCAAAGACACAAACTCAGTATTAAAAAAGAAAAACACTGTGATAATCATTTTTTGTGACTTCTAAAACGCAGCAAATACATTAATTGAAAAAAAAAAGTTGCACAGCCACGTAGTTTTTGGCAACACTCTCTTCTATATTTCGTCTTCCTCCCAGTCCAGTTTCAGTCTCAATTTCAAACAGTTTGCGTTTTTATTTTTTTTGCTTTATTAAAATTTTAATTATAAGTGACACTCTAGCTAAATATTGATTGGGTAATCTTCTGACATCATTACAAATCGCCAAACCAAAATTTCAACAAAAAAAAATGGCGGGTGTCAGTGTCTTTTTTTAGAAGCCATGGTCAAACTGCTCCTATATCGCACAAAGGGCAATCTGCAGACACTGCCGGAGAAGTTTATCTTCCTCGCACGGCATTCCTGTCGCATTGGTCATACAAAAAATGTCTGCAGACACGTTTGAATCATGTATGAAGTCAACATGCTTCGAACATGGCCGAGGCATGTCCACAGATGTCATCGTTGTTGGAGACTTTGGCAACGACGTATGCTCCTGAATGTCGTCGATGTGCCGAGGCCGGTGGTCCAGAAGGCGCTTTGTTCCCCGCAGGACGACCTCAACTCCCAGGGCATGCTGGCGATCTTCTGTGGTAGGCGGATGACGCCCAAGCTCTCTTCGGACCCGGCCAAGTTCGACGTCATGGGTGCCCCCACCGGAAAGCTGGCACCTAGCCTCGAAGTCAAGAACCCCAAGCCAGTGAGTGACACTCGCAAGTCACAATTACTCTACCGATGATGAAGACCTCCGTGTTCCCTCAACAAAATGCGTTCCTACAACGGAGCTAATCGGGCCAACCAAGCAGCGTCAAAAGCGCAAGTCAGTGGGGCTCTTCCGTTTATGATTGGTTGGGCAGTTATAGAACGCGTACAGAAACAGGAGGAGCATCCAGGTGGTGCACTTTTGACGCTGTCTGATTGCTCCCATCAGCTCGTAGCGTCGGCAGCTGCGTCTGGACTTCAGGTGAAGCGAGGTACATTGTGTCTCGAATAACGGCCAGGCACTTTAAAGTTTTTTCTTTTAATTTTTCGCTCAGGTAAATTTGCTTTTTGCAAATTTTATAGAAAAAAATGCACCACCTGTGGGCAACGCTGCACAAAATTGTAGCGCGACAGGTTAAGAAACCAATTTTTGCGGTTGATTTAAAGAGCCTAACCGCTATTTGAGACACACTGTAGATGGCCCGAAAGCAGCAGGAAACCTGGTGCTCGTATTCGGGGAAAGACCCAACCGTCGCGCCCCTATAGCCGCTGAGTGGCGAGCTACACCCACGGGGACAACGACATGTGTTGTCATAAATTATTTGCTTGGGTTTCTGATGCAGGGCTCGTCAGACGTCTCTAACGTTGCGTTAGTGTTGGACTGGGCCACGTGTTCAACGAGTGAAACACAAATTGAACGCGCAAGTCGCACCCGAACAGTGTCACGGCAGCCGTGTCCAGTCGTAGCCCCGCGCTTGATTTAGACAGATGACGATAATAATTAAATACGCGGGTCTCGGGTAAACACCGAGCTCCGAGAAAAACAAGCTGGACAAATCGCCCCCTTTGTTTCGATCTCCTCGCCGATAGCATGCTGTAACATAAGTTCCGCAGTAGAAGCCAATGCGAGCTTCTGCTGCAGCCCTTCCGTAACACTTCGGCGCAAGCGCAGCCAAAGCACGACGGAAGGCAACAAGCGCGTGCTGGATCCGTGGAGCTTCTTCAGATCTTATGTTGCAACAGAGTATAGTTGCGGTTGACCTAAGTCATCTTGTCAGGAGGCTTAGGCCGCATTTTTCTCCTATGTCCCAGGCATGATTGTCTAAATTATAGGTTCTCAAACTGAGTACCTAGGACCCGCTTTGTTCCTTGGAGTACCGCCACGGGTTCCCCCAGCACCCAAATTCCCTTGACCACCCTTGCCCCTAAATAACGAAAAAATAGTCAGAGTGCACGCGAGCTGGTGTAAGTTGAACAATTGTGAACCTGAGTTCGGGGTAGGAAAAGGAAAATGCAGAGGAAGACGGAAAAAGAACAGGCGACGTCTCATCGTTGCGAGACGTTGCCTTTTTTTTTCTGTCTTCCTTTGCGCTTTTTTTTCCTACCCCAGTCTCAAGTTTACCATCATTTTCCCCTAAATAAAATGTATTCCTATATTAAAGGGCCTCTGACCAACGCCAAACAAAAAAAAAACTTTTTTTCATGCTAGCGTTGAAATGGCATATCAGGACATTACAAAAAAATTGTTTCACTATAGAGTTGCGTAGTTTTTTTATAAAAAATAGAAATACGAGGCCCAATTCAAAGTTCCCGCCGTGCACTGTGACGTAACAGTGTACCGCAAGGTGTCGGGGCGGTCAGAAGGTAGGTATCGCCGGAAGTCACGTGAGTTGTATCCCTCCTCGTGCTTACCGCAAGCGCGTGTAATATTTTTTATATTTTGTTATTCTCCGCATCTTTACGAGCGATCGAAGCAGACAAGGTTTCTTTTATTTGCCTTTCATCGCTTAATGTTGCTGTAAAGGTAGAAGAAGCGGAGTCAGTGAATTGACGTGATCAACTACAATGCCTAGAAGGTGCTGTGTGAGGGACTGTCCCGGTATTTCAGCAACTGAAGAAGAGATCACACTGCATGCATTTCCGAGAGACATACATCGGCCGCATGTGCACCTAGTAAACAAGTTCTACTCATGTTCTAGACAAAATACGTACTTTGTGCTCGACGATTACTTGTACTTGGTACACAAACCAGTTCGTATTCTTTAGACGGCAGGCATCTTTAGCCTGGAGAGGATCCGATGCTTCAACGACCTCGGTGTCTGAACCTTCAGCAATGCGATCGGGCGTGTCGCATGCTAGCAATCCTAATTTCTGCGAGCGTTCTAAACATTTTTTTTTCAAAACTTGATAGCTTGTTTCGCGCTTAGTGCATAGGTCTGTATCATCGGACTGACGGCATGCACTGGTACACTGGCTTGTACTCGCAGCGCTTTCATCATTGACCTCCATCACGTCGATCCACTGACTCTTCGTCCTCAAATTTTACGGCACACAAACTAACCAACGGGGCAGCGGTAAAGAGCTAGTGGAACTGAAACTTCGTTTTCTACGATTTCTCGTAGAAAGAGCAGAATAAAAAAAATAAAAAAAAAACTTAGGCACGGTCGCGGAGGGCAAGAGGAGTGAAACTCACGTGACTTCCGGTGAACCCACTTTTAGTGACGTAGGTCGATGCCTCCCTTCTGACCGCCCCGACACCTTGCGGTACACCGTTACGTCACAGTGCACGGCGGGAACTTTGAATTGGGCCTCGTATTTCTATTTTTTATTAAAAAAACTACGCAACTCTATAGTGAAACAATTTTTTTGTAATGTCCTGATATGCCATTTCAACGCCTAGCATGAAAAAAAAATATTTTTTTTGGCGTGTCAGAAGCCCTTTAAGAACTGTTTTAGGAGATCTGAGCCTCCCATTCGCACATAACTATGGGTCACTCAATCTCGATTAATCTGCAGACTTGTTAACAATGTCCGTAAGTGTTTTTGTTTTTTGTTTTTTCTAAATTGTTTGCAAGTTTTTGCACAGCTTAACTGCATCAGAGCAAAAAGTGAAAAGGCCATCTGTCTTCCATTCAGGGCTGCAGGGGTTCCTCAAGATCGAGACGATTGAATGCACGCCGTTGGTGTTGTGGATAGATGTTGTTGACCAAACAGAATTTTTTTTATATTTTTTAACTAATCATTGATATGAGCAGGACGCGTCTAGCGAATGGCGAAACCCGTAGAACGGTCTTGCTCCTTATACGGAGACGAACGGAAGGAGAGGAGGAGATGGGAGCGAGCCACGATGCCAGAGCCCCGAGCTTGTACTTGAAGGGTAGTGAGTATGCAATCAAAGGCTAGCTTCCTTTGTCCCCTACCCCTGCCTCCCTCCAATCAAAGCGAATACGAGCGCCGTCTGCTTCGTCCAAGGCTTGGCATTCGAACGCTCTTCTTCGCTCTGATTGGAGGAAAGGCAGCTGACCCCGGCGTCTACTCTACCCACTAAACCATTCAATCAGAGCTCGGCGCCCTTGACCGAACCGCACGCTCTCGACTCCTCCTCTCCTTCGATGGGGAATTGTAGTAGAGCGTTTCCGCAGCGCGCTAAGCACCCGGATAGCGCTCCGTAATCCCTCACAAGACCTTGAACTATGCAGACAAGGCTGTCGGCGCGCATGCGCAGCTGTGGCGTTTTCTTCACGGATACCGTAGCGGAGGAGAAAAACGGTCTACTACAATTCCCGTGTACAGACCGATCGGTGCGATTGACCGGTGTGCATTGAATGCCGATGCGCCTCTCGATTGGCAGTGACACGCGTGCGCACGGGTAGAACAGCTGTAAATTCATTGAGTCGATTTTCCTTTTCTGTCCAACACAAGCTCGCTCGTCTCGATTGCAGGGTGTGCGGCCAGCGACCATCGACGAGATCCTAGACCGTGCTCTCCCGACCACCAAGTGGCCGCTCATGCTGACTCCGGGGAGGATCCTACACATCGCGCGAACGGAACACGGGTATCGCGCGCCGTGCCCTCTTTGCGATCTTATAGAAGACGTTTGCGTGAATACTGCCCAGAAATACACGGACTATATCAGCCAGTGCTATTCAGCCCGGCTCGCACGTTGGTTGGCGTTTGACTGTGACCGAGTTCATCGTGATCTCTCGTGTCCGCGTTTAGACGAGAGAACACACCACAGACCAGTCGGTTAGTGAACTGTTTATTAGTGGGAAAAATCAGGACTGCTTTGATAGATATCATCTAGCCTAACCACAAACCTCGTCGTTTAACGTCTAACCCCTAACCACTTGAACACGCTGGCGCACTGGCGCCCCTTGTGAGAGTACCCTGGAGCTGCGTGCAACTACGCTGAAGGCCGACACCTCCGATTTCCGCTCGCCCTAAAATAAACAGACAGCATTTGCGATACGCTGGAGGCCGACACCTCCTAACGGACAGCATTTGCCAGTTCAAATCTACGCGCTATCCTTGGGAAATTGTCGCTTATAAGACTGCCTGAAAGTGTTTCGGGCCCGTGGTGAAAGTATGATGCGTAAAAAATTAGGGAATAAATGCAGATTCGAAGTGTTCCAGGGGAACCCGACAGATGGTGCCATTGTGGTGCCTCGTCGAGTTAATTTGAATTAGAAGCTACGGCTAGGTGGCGCAAGCCACCGCCCCATTTAAAGGTTTCAGCCGTACCTATCCATCCATCCGTCGTAAGCGGTCACGAGAAATCACAGCACACTCCGTCGAAGTCCACCGCAAATGTGACCCACAGCCTTTGTGAGGGCGAGCGAAAGCCTTCTGCAAGGATCTTGCATTCTCTGTGGCACAAGGTGTAAAGGTGTCTTTACCACATATAGACTATGTGGCTATTATAGCTCAGTATATATCCATTCGTCCCCCTCGCTGGCTAAGCAGTTCGAAAGGAAATCACTCAATTCGTGTGCATTGTGGTGCAGCTGGTCTTAAGTCTAATTCTAAAATTGTATTTTCTCTTTCTTCTTGTAGTTCTAAATTATTTTTCGTATAAAGGTAAAAACCAAAAATGCAGATACTTAATAATAAATCACCAAATATAAGTGGGGGCTTCAGATTATTGATTTACGGGATCATTTAGCATAGCGGCCAAAAGCTTTGCGTACGCAAGGAAATAGCTTCGTTGATGCATGCGACAATCCAAACGCGGTTTGGGCTGGGCGCATGCGCAGTGACGAGGACGCTTTATTTTGAATACGCTAAGCTGTTACGTTTGCTAATATTTAAAAAAAACTCGCTAATGTCGCGTGGAAACTATATCTTTAACTCTCTCCTGTTCGGCTTTTTTTGTTTTTGTTTCAGGTACCGGATGTACTGGGCAGCGCCAGAGTACTTCGACCACGTCGTCATAAGCCCGCACATGATGAGAGACCATCTCCCAGACGTCATTCTTCACGCACTACGCAGTGTGACCAGCACCACATACCTCTGAGGACCTGGTCGCGCTACGGCCACGGACAACGGACAGTGCTCTCAGACAATTCGTGACTCGCGCGTGACGTCATCTCGCCATGCTGGTTGTCACTGCTACTCGAACTCGACGCGGAGAACGAACTCGAGCGTGTTCATGCTCGAGGCTTACGGGACGTCGAAGTGTTATTGAAGGTAGGAAGCCCACGCTGGAGATGGTGACTGGATCAGAGTCGTGTTAGAGAGAGCTTGGTCAATGGTAGGTGCGGGCAGAGCCAGGGCGTGCACCAGACGCTAATAGAGGGCTTGGCATGCTCTCTCGGGGACAACCAGAAGCCGGAAAAAATCCCCTAGCGGTGGTAGCGAGAAACAGTTTTAATAAGAGCAAAAGGGTTGAATGTAGTAACTCTTTATGGCTGAAAATATGGTGCTCATGATGTTTCGATTGTGATCATGCAAAAAGATGTAAGAAACGAATGTGGCGCTCGAACTTTGTTTTGCTTGGACAGTGTGTGACCGCTCGGACGGCAGATTCCCGGCCCCCGGCGCCCGGCGTACGAATTATGTTGATCGTTCCGCTAGTCGCGCTCCTCCACCATGATTTTGGATGACCGTGACTGAAACATCACCTGCACCATATTTTCAGTCACCGAGAGTTATTCCGCAGCACTTATTAATTTCGTTTCTCGCGAACACCGCCAGGGTGTTATTACGGGCTTCTGGTTGGCCACATCCGAATTTGTCAAGACGTCCTGGAACACGCCCAGCCCGCTTTCGGCCAACGGCGCCTCCTCATTTGCCTCCTATACTTCCCAATGGATGGCCAAACTCTCTCCATATACGGCTCTGGGCTGGATAACGGAAGGTGAACTGAAGAACCTCCCGCCATCTCAGTCCTCTCAGTGATAATAGTTTAAGCCTGAACCTAAACCTCGCCTTGAACTGAGCCTAAACGTCGCGTTGGGTGAGGACGGGCATCTGACAGGCGAACATAAGTATTTCGTATTATATCCTCTAAAAAGTGTTCGAGCACACGAACGTTAATGTTTGCCGGTTTTTCCAAAGAACGTCGTTCGACGTTGCCCGACACACTGTCCTGAGCATCCACATGCAAGAAGCCTCGCCGGAAGTTTCGCTGTTTTTGAGGAAAGTTCCACGTGAAAGCAGACGCCGAGAGTGACGAATGGATGGACCAACGCGCGGTTCTGACGTCACGTCGCTCCGGTGGTGCTGTTGTCAATGAGATCGCAGGCGTGCATCGCGAAAATTTTGTTTCTGCGTACGCGCAGCGCCCCACCTGGTGTCCGGAAACGAGGGCCTGTCTGTAAGCAGCGCAAATGTGTGTGGAGGGTTGATGACCTCTTCACTCTTACTACCACATGTTTTCTGGCCAAAACAAGCAGTGTGGTATGTGTTCAAATTGCCATAAAGGAATCTGAAAAGCCATTGAGTATGGTTGTATTATTATTGTTGCATGGTGGTATATTATATCGTCACATAACAACTATCACTATACTTCGTTTCAGCGGTCCAGACGCAGCCGATGCTACAGCGCGAGCTCCGGGCCAGCGTCCCTGCAGCGCGCTCGTGCAGTACAGCCTGTTCAGGGCCACGCTCGTGCTCGTAGCATCGGCGCGTCGGACCCAAGCTGAACAAGTACGCGGCACGCAACGGGCTGTTGCCTCTCTGCGGTGCCGCGGCTTCTGAACCAATAAATGTTATTATTATTATTATAATTATTATTATTATTAATATTATTATTATTATTATTTCTTCTTTTTTACTTCAGCAACTGTTCTCCGGTAGTGGGTCCATCTATTTGCGAGGCTGAATTTTGCAAAGGCCTTACGACCTTTAAAAAAACTGGCAACACTTGTTTTATAAACATAACACTGGACCCGATATAAGCCGGAAATGTGAAGGGTTTGTATTAAGCATGATGAAAATATGACCGCACAGACCATCGTGTGGGTTGTTATCAATACAATGGACACGCTCTAACATCGCCGGAATAATTTTCACCCGAATGTAGCGGTTTCGAATTTCCATCGAAGGTGTATCTTACTGGTGGAGTTTCCAAATGCATACTCCTGTGAAAAAGGCTCGAGGTACACTTAAGCACTTCTTATGAGTTGTGAATGCGAAAGCATGCATGCCGTTCCTCCGCTCCCTTATTTCGTCTGCGGCGTACTTGCGTCGACGGTCGAGCGCGCGCGCGCTCCTCGCCACGCTGACCTTGGGCGTGGAGCGGTGGAGCCACTGCCTCGCGGACACGCAGCGCCATGGGGTGGCGCTAATTGAAACTGACGCGCGTCGGCTTCATATCACTGCCGTTTTGCGTGGCTTTCTGCGTGGTTTCAAAGCTGGGATGCCTCAGATCGCGGCTTCGGGAATTTATTCTGCCGTTTGGCGCGGCTGATGACGTCGGCTCGCTCCATGGAACAGTTAATGCTTTCGCATTAAAATGTGATCCACACCCTTGAAACCCCTACCCGATAGGAGTAGCAGTCAGACTACGCAGAAGTCCGCTGGCTGCGCTTTTCGGGAGATGGCGCCGCAAGTGCAACCCTCTGCATCGGTCTGCGTTGACTTCCGCATTTGACTTTGTCGAGGGTGTTCATTTCCTCTGTCACGAAAAGGAAGCCCTTTAAAATCTCACGAAGTGAAATCCACCAAAAAGAAATACACCTTTGATTAAAGTTAGATCACTGCGCTGATTTTTCCGATTGATTTTAGCGCGAACCCGTTAATAATACACACAGTTTATGCCGCACCTTTTTTCTCATTCTTTTTGTTGCGAAAGTGACACAAATTAAGCAGCTGAAAACACTCGATTATCCGATTAACTTTTTACCTCGTATGCCGCGTAAACTAAGTATACATGTCTCGCAGGTTACAAACGTCTTTGACAAACAAAAATGTTTGTCGCTTTTGTGCATTTTATACTAAATGAAAGTTTCTGAGAGTACTAACATCATATCGGAAGTTGTACACTCAGCAGTTATCACCGCCACTATCCACGAATTAATTTTCTTTTTCGAACCATTTGTATGGCCTCTGTCATTAAAGGTCGAACAAGCAATATTTTAAAGGAAACTAAATACGTCACCACTAGCTGAAAGCGGAACGAAAGGCCTACTAATTACAGGATGGAACATATTTTCTGTTTGAAGACAATACTACTTATTAATCAACGGGAGTAAGATAGGTATTTGTATCCGTGGGTGCTAAAAGGATCGCAATATAACCATAATAATGTCCGTAAAATAACGTTCTGCTGTGACTTTTATTTTCTCCTGTACACCTCCCTCGCTCTTTATCCTTTCATTGCATTTGTGCTTGATCTTTGAAGTATTGCTCTTCTCATTTTAAGCGTTTCAACCTGATAGTACCAGCTCAAATCTTTTTTGAGAACAGCCTCTCATTTTCTATCTCTGTGACATTCCTTCCACTCCCCTCCTTCGATTGTAAAACATGAACAAATGATTGCACTCTGACACTACCAAAAAATTACCTACGAAAAAGTATAACTTCCATGCATCGAACTATCCGTGAATCGGCGACAAAATACGTCACGAGACCAACTGAGGGAACGCTACGCAAAGCAGTGATGTCAAAACGCCGAGCTATAATTGGCTCTGAATGGAGGTATGGTGGGTAGACTTCAACGTAGATGCCTTGAGGTCGACCCACTGTCCTTCCAATCGGATAAATGTTCTTTCCAATCCACTGCAGCACACCGTGCCTCGCAGCCTCCGAGACCGGCAATCTCAGTGGCCATGGCCCACCGACGCAAGTTCGTACGGCTGGAGCGCAGCGCCATGTTGAATGTGGCGCCCCCGGCGTGCGTCGGGTTCCACGGACATGCTGGGTTTATTAGTGAAAGGGCTGTGAGTGCTCAGGCAAGCTGGTGATAGCTAATCGTAATAAAAAAAAAAAGATTTCCAGTTTTTTTTTTTTTTTGAAGAAGGAAGACCAGCGGAGCTGTACAATGGAAAGTAATGGCCAGCCGCAAGTCGGCAAGCCAGAGTGGATCGAAAGGCTGCCGCCATCTATGAGTGACGGTGGCCACCAGATACGTGGCTTGCCGCCGTCGCTCATAGATGGCGGTAGGTGTCCAGGGTTCGGTGTCTTCATGTCTTTGCTGGGACAGGATCCTGGGGAAAGTCTAAAACTCAGCTAACCGGTTTATTTCTCAAGCATCCACTCTCACCCACCTTCCACGCAGAGATCTTTTTTGTTGAAAGCATTTTCAAAATGGGGCGAAAGAGAACCTACCTTCTTGGGGGTTCGCTTTCGCGGATCCCCATGATGCCTGGAATGTGTCTCTGACTGGTGTGTTTAGCGTCTTATCTCTCATAGGCGGAAAGTTCTCAATTTCCCGGGTGGGGCTGGGGCCCAACGGAAAGTCCCCTCACTCCCCGCAAAGACGCATTACCAAGTGTGCAACATGATAATGAGAATCAAGCCCTAGATACAGGAGCAGTCGAATAAATATACGAGTACGCTTAATTTAGCTTTGTCATCTTGTTAGTTTTGATCGCAAACATTACGTCCGAGCACTAAAGTAGCAATTACTATCGTTTTGTTTGTGATCTTTTTGGCACAGTATTAGCATGTCCTTCGTGTCTCGAATGGCGAAGTTGAAGGGAACGAAGAGAGTGAGAGTATTGAAGACAGAAAAAAACAGAAAGATGGATTGTCTAAACAAAACAAAAAGGAAAATAACACGAGGCTTACTTCGTGCTGGTTTGGCTTTCCGCTAACAAAAAACGAAAAGAAAAGACATCCCTGCTTGCCTCCGTTGCATTCACGATGATGTACACGGCGTGACGGAGTTAGTACGAAGGATCACAATTCCGGATTTTCTTAGTGCATTGACAAATTACACTATTTTCGCAGTTACTTATGTGGTAAAACGGGCTCATCTCAGGCCCCAACCTAGGTGTTAAAATTTTTCGTCCCTCAACACGTTGTTTGAGCGAAATGAAAAAAAAAAAAAAATCGCCGGTGTCGCGGTGTGTACATTTGTATATTTTATTTTTCTTGAATTTCTCTATCAACTGTAGTAGATAAAAATCCTTAATTCTATGTTCAGACATGTTTCTTATTTGAAGCAATAAACTCCCCGAAAGACGAAGCGGGACGTTGGGCTCCAGCAGTTAACCGCTGTGTCGTTTTTGAATCGCGTTCTGTCCCCAGCTGTTAGAGAAAAAGCCTCGACATAGGTTATTTTAACGCTTTTCTCATTTTTTGTGTAGCGCGGGTAGTCTGGAATGTTGTATATAAAAAAAGAGAGAAGCTGAGATATGCATTACGCACAAACTTTCAGATTTGTTTCAAAAAAAGATTTTTCAGAAGGATTTCATATGAATTGATTGCATGGACTGCGTGCGCCATCACATTTCGAACCATCTAGGATCGAGTTAAACATTTACTGCGCATTTTTTGCAAAAAATGTTCTTGAAGGTGATAAGTTCAGTTCAGCACGCTTCGCGCTTGTGGCCTTCGCCGACTTACGCGCGTCTCGTGGGGGTCATGTCTTTTCTACGGCGGGCCTGCTTTGTGAGGGGTTTTGAAGGATTTGGATTTCGGAGATAGCTGGTCCCCGGCGCCTCTTCTCCCAACCTATTGTGACTTTGCCGAGGGGCCTCGGCTGGGCGCCGTCGAGACGGCGGACTGGAGCACTAGCGAAACTACGATGGTGCGAAGGAGTTGTCATGAACGGACTTGGCGTGGATCCGAGTAGGCTCCGGCCGGTTGTGCTACCGTAGATACGGGAGTGTCACAGTTATGAAGGTCGTTGATGTAGACGGTGTTCGGCCACTTGCAACAAGGGGCCTGATGACGAACACGTTGCAAAGTGAAGTTCAGTTGGGTGGTATTAAACTTTAACTTAGATAGATGTATTTAACAAAGTACATTGACAGTGTTGGGCGCGACCAGACGTCGCCGCCCGGCACTTTCCGTCCTCCAAGACCAAAGATGATCCCAGATTCCCACTCTATTTTCTTTCTGGTAGACGGTCGGTCATAAAAGCATACGAGCAGAACAACAACACGCTCTCTTAAACGGACAACCAAAATAAAACACAAAAGACCCCACGCTCTCCTCGGCGGACATCACAAGAAAGCGCCGTGAAGATGGGCGCTCCCACGAACGCGGGTTCCGGCCCGCTCACACAATGAACGCAGAGCCGATATGTTTTGTGCGGTTTACGACTCGAGACCACATCCGGCAGCCTCGTATGGGAACTAGTGCATCCCGTGCTTCCCAATTAGGCAGACGCCCGCTCGAGGCGCCCCTGAGAGCGACACTCCTGACACTCCCTCCACTCCCGTTCTCCCCGCCGCCTGGGGCAATCCTTCCGACAATACTGCTGCGCTGCGACACAAACCGACCGAAAAGAAAAAAAAAAGGAAAATATGCCTTTACATAACTATGTGTGTAGGCGTTGTAAATTACCTGTCACTTTGTGTCCTTTAAAATTCTAATCCGTTGGCCATTGGACGGGGGTCACCCTGTAGGCTGTGGCTCTGTTGGGTGTTTTAAAATGATTGGTTTGGTTTGGTAAAATGATTGATGATTGGCCGTCCCCAGAGAGGGAGGAGGAGTGAAGATATATCCTTCCGTATTCTCCTTACGTTTCTCTCTTTCTCTCTCTCTCCCTTGTCGTGCATTTTCCTCCTCTTTCTCTTTTCTGTGTCGTTCTTTATCTTTCTATTTATTTCCTCCTTTCCGCCAGGCCGTCTTTTCGTACACTTCACAGAAACGATAGAACTCGGTGCGCCACCCCCTCCCATCAGCAGTGACATCCGGGCTTCGAGCTACACAACAAACTGCCGATTTTCATATTTCTTAGAGCATCTACTCTACTCGTCGGCTCATTGTCCACCCATGCCACGGTGCAAGTCTAACAACTAATTGCTAAGACTGATCGGTGTGCGAATTGAAGAGTCCGCGATGGCCTATATCACCAAGGCCGCCTCATTGAAGAGCCAGGCAAATTCTGTGCTTACCTAATTCCCTTAAAAACAATCGCGATTTGGAGCCAACGCGTGCATCACTATTGGAATGTATGACTCCCAGCATTGAGAAGTCGATCATTCAACAGACGTCATCATCCTCACCGGATTCCTCTGACCGATCCGTCTCTGCCCAGCATCTTCCAGTTTCTGCTGCTGCGATCTCACCCCAAATGACTTGGGGTGGGGATCTACGTTAAAAAGTCAGTAAGTGTGACTACATTTTTTTTTTTCTTCAAATCTTTGTCATTCTGTTTTTTATATATATAACGTACAAAATTGTATGCTGCATCTAACTAATAAAATGACCTGAAAGTTGAAATCCTCAACGTTAAGTTCGTGATTGATTTATTTTAACATTTAGCGAATTTTAGAAATGACCCCTGTTTTTAAATGTCTTTCTTGCCTTTTTTTTTCTTGTTCAAGTTATGTTAGAGTTTCAATGTTTCAAATTTTTAAGAAAACGTGATCGCACGAGTCCAAGAAAAGTCGCAATGTATTCAGTCGAAACGACTACGAGCATCCTTCTTTCTTTTCTTTTTTCGATTTTGGGGACTCATCATTTCTCCGCGAATTGACTACCAAGAGCAAAGCCGTAGTCGTTTTATGACTCTTCCTTCAGACTATTTAAGCCAGGGGTGCACAACTCAAAAATGACGCGGGCCAAAAATTGTTTATTGGAAACTGCGCGGGCCGCACCTAGTGTGAAACGTTACACCTTTGTGCTGCAGACAGGTTTTCAATATCCGGCATCATCGCACTGGTGGCCGTCTTCAGCACATCTCGCAGTGTCATGTCCGTCATAGAAGATCGAAGACGGTTCTTGTTGAGGGTCATCAGTGAGAACGTCTGCTCACAGACATACGTGCTCCCAAAAAGTGATGCAAGCTTCAATGCGTGGTCCACAAGGTTTCCGTACTTGCTCCTGTCAAGTCTTCTGTAGAAGTCAAGCAGCTGAGACTCACGGTGCATACTCTTCAGTTCTGGCGAGCACTGGAGGTCGATAAGTTCTAGCTGCAGCGTCGGACCTGTGTCTTCCGGTGCGACAGAAAACGGATCGCGGAACAAATCGTAGTTACTCTTCTCACTTTCGAATGCCTTGAATCTTTGCTGGAACTCGGAGAGCAGGTACTCAAGCTGTGGAGCGTACGTCGCAGCTACCGTCTTCCGATTTCCGCCGGTGGGAAAGAGCTTCTGGCAGGTTGGAAAGTGATCTATGCTTCCACACCCAAGGTTCAATTTGAAGAGGAGCAGCTTTCCTTGGAAGGCGAAGATCGCGCTCACCATGTCCGAAATGAGATGGTCTTTTCCTTGGAGAGCTATGTTAAGCGTGTTCAGATGGCTTGAAATATCGGTGAGGAATGCCAGATCCCACGACCATTGTTCTTCCTCCAGCTCTGGTATGTGATTCCCTTCCTCTTGCAAGAAAGCGATGATGTCGGCCTTCAGCGCGACGAAGCGACTCAGAACATTCCCACGGCTTAGCCAGCGAACTTTGCTTTCGTAAAAATTCTTTGCTCAGCCAGCAAATTCCGTTTTAAGTCCTCGGACTTTGTTTTTCTCTCCGAATCCGAAAGAGCGCTGAAGTCGCGGGCATGTTTGGTCTCGTAGTGGCGTCGAACGTTGTATTCTTTAGGAGCCGCGAGAGGTTCTCGACGCACAAGACATAAGCACTTCGATGCGTTCTCAATGAAAAAGTACCTCTATGTCCACTCCTGGTTGAATTTCCGACCCTCCTGGTCGATTTTCTCTTCTTTGGAAGTGCACTCATATTCCAAGCGTGACACGACTAGCTTTTCTCTATCTGCAACAAGCTGTCGCTGTCACTGATCATGTCCCAACTAGTCCCAACAGGAGGGAGAGGGCTGTAGCCTCCGTGGAGAGAGGGAGCAGGAAATGGGATGAAGAAGAACTGGACTGGATGGCTGTACCAACAAGGCCAGAGCGCTCCCGAGTGGTTACGTCACAATGGCGGAGGAAGGAAGTCCATAGCGCAACTACGTGAGAAAATTTTGTGGCACCGACCGCATCGACGTGAAAAAAACGCGACGACGCGGGGTGTTCGGGAGCGTTTATCTGACATTAATATATGTTTTAAAAGCGCAGTATTGTACAATTTCTTATATATATAATATAAACATAATACACAACGCGCTATCAAGGTTGAAAGTACGAATTTTTTTATTTATGATTATCCCCGTAACCGCGGGACTACGTTCAATCGGTGCAATCCCGCAGATCCTCACACTTTTCGAATGAACCGGTCCGCTGCGACGTTTTCTTCCCTCCTACGGGCTCCGATTCTGGTAAATTTACGTTGTGTGTGAGCTGCTGGCTGTCTAAAAAGGAACCCTGAGACTTTGAGAAGGGAAGGGAACCGAAAAAAATCCAGTCATCGCTGCAGGGAGCGCACGCGAGCAAGAGATGGGTCGACGACCGTCTCACACTGCTGCCGCTCGCTGCTCTCGTGTGTGTGTGTGTGTGGTTCTTTTGATCCTTCCTGTGGTTTCTTGGTCGTCACCATAGGCGTAGACTATGGGGGGGCAACGGGGCTCGTGCCCCCCCTGGTGAGATCCAGGGGGGCAGAGCCTCCTCCGGAGCCCGGGCCTTGATCTTTTTTTTTTTTTTCACTTGTGTTTGTTGTTAGTTTGTCTTTGATAATTTGTATTTTGTCTTAAATGTATAATACTTCACCCATGTTTGTGCACCACACAATAGAACGCTAGGTTGTTTGTGGGCACTGGAAAATAAACCATTATTATTATTATTTTATTATTTCCGAGACGCTGTTTACGTGCTACACGAGCTTTAGTAGTAGGATGTAAACAAAATAACGCCCACGTTGCCTTTATTGACAAAATACGTGGGAAATGTAATCCCTAGCGTGCTTGCGTTAGCTTCAATCTCCAGTTCTGGCGAAAACATAACGCGCTGCACCCCCCCCCCCCCCGCACGCGGGAACTTCTCAGCCTACCCCCCCGGGAAAATGGAAAGTCTACGCCGCTGGTCGTCACCACAGTCTCGGGTAGTTTTTTTGTGTTCGCTTGATACTACGGCATTTACGTGGATTCGCGGAACAAGTCCTGCTACGGTTTGAGTGACATATGTGGCAACCAGCCAACGATAACACTGGTCGATTATCGATAGACCTAAAGTTCGTGTTCAAATGTTTTCGCCACGGATATTGTGGGACGTATGGATACGATCGACAAGTGAGTAACAACTTATTTACGGGCTTTCTTGGTCATGTGGGACGCGAGTAAAGTGCTGCAGTCGGGTTGTTTTTTCGTTTTTGTTTTTCGTGACAGAATGGCATCTTGTTCGTCGTTATCCGTGTGCGGTTGCGTCGACATTTGTAAATACTGTAAAACCCTTTAATTTCGCGGCCCCTATTTTTCGCGAATCGGTCACAAGGGACAGAATCGCGGCCACTAAATTTCGCGAATTCCAGATGCCTGCATTGAAATTCTTCAAGATCGAAATTTTCGCGTGCCCCTAAATTTGGCGAATTTTTCAATTCGCGAAATTCGCGAAAATGAAGGGCTCGCGAACATTAAGAGTTTTACAGTATGCGTGGTAATATTCTAGTTTTCACTGGAAGGTGAATAACAAGTTTGTGTGACTATACAAAGTGTGTTGTTTGTGCTTATGTGTTTATTTATACTAATGTTATTTTATTGCCTTTACCGCTTTTATACTAGAATCTTAACTGTATTTAAGGTATTAGTATTATTGTATACAAAATCTGATATTTTGTTCTAAGGCAGCTCGAGCCCATAGGGAGAAGTAAATTAGTTGACTGTAAATAGTAAGCTTAGTACCCCTGCCACACGGAAAAGTTAATATATTTTCATTCAATGATATGGGACTTAATCAGATCGAGGTCTTCAGTGATTATATGAGCGTCGCAAGCTGATTTGTCGACCCCATATTGTCATTCGATCGAAATTACATTACTTTTGCCGTGTGGCCGGAGTATGATGCAAGAATTCAGTGACTGCACGCGATAACATCGCTTACATGATCGTAAGTGACACTTGTCTAGCCGTGTCCGCGTTGACTATGTCTACCTGATTTTTAACTGTGATTTGTTTTTCTGTGTCCAATCACTGCGTGTCTCGCCATTTTGTCGAAGTATTTCTGTGTAAAATATGCATTCCTACAGCAATTATTGCGTGGCTCAATGTTTTCTCTTATCTTATACACCTACCCCGTACCATTTCATCCCGATTATTTAGCGGTGTAATATTTTGCCCGTGTAATAAAATGTTTTCGAGACCCGTTGCTATGTGCAGCTTTCATTTTAGCTAATAAGACAGGCGTATGTGACTAAAAGCGCGTTACGACGGTCGATCCACGCGCGTTGCCTTCGCTTCGCCGCGCGCCCCCGATGGCCTTCCTTCGCGACGTCACGAGGAGAGCGCTACGGCCTTGTCTTCTAGGAGGTGTTGGCTGTACAGGCTTTTGTATTGTTGTTTTCTGTGGGTCTAGTGGAGAGGGAATATTTGAACTGAGGACGCGGAGTTTCCCCCGGAAAAGAGGACTCTGAGAAAAGTAGGTCAACAAGTTCGAATGCTTTCTGCCAAGTCAGCGGCCGCAGTGCATTGAATGACACGGTGAGCGGTTTCTGCGCTCAGCTGGGCCGCGGGCCACACGAAGAAAGCGCCTGCGGGCCGTCATGTTGTGCACCCCTGATTTAAGCGAATATGATTTGTACATTTTTACTTAATTGGATTGCCGGAACCCATTATTTCTTAGATTTTAAGTGCCGCGCCTTTTTATACGCGGGTGCGATGGTAGAAAAATTCAAAAAGGTTACTGCACTCTATGAATGTAAAACAACAGTTTTTGATAAAAAATGTACGTATACAAAGGAATGTAATCGGGTCGATGGGATTAGAACGAATTCGCGCAGTGGAAATAAAATCTCGCAATGACGCGTACAAAAAAAAAAATAAACGGACAAAAAAAAAAGGTTAAATTAACCCCCTCTGCTCGCCGTCTCTCCCCCGATCGGTTGTCAAAATTTCACAACCCCCCCCCCCCCCCAGGCAAAAATTCTGGGTGCGCCAATGGGAGCACACAAAGAGGTTGGGTTGTAAGTGCATGCAATCGGGACATCTGCAACGTATGTGCAGCCAAGTCACCTCTCTGGTCCCTCAACAAGTACCACTGTAGTACCACGGTCCTGTGGAGATGTCAGTCGACGACGGCGGTGATGAAGAATTAAAGTATTCTAGTTTCCCTGTTTCGAAGACTTTTATTTTGTTACCTTTTTGAGAATGATAAAGGTTTACATCCACAAATTTCCTG
Source organism: Ixodes ricinus (assembly GCA_037355805.1). Taxonomy (NCBI): domain Eukaryota; kingdom Metazoa; phylum Arthropoda; class Arachnida; order Ixodida; family Ixodidae; genus Ixodes; species Ixodes ricinus. The sequence continues at coordinate 92,954 of JAZHYW010022740.1, read as the reverse complement.
CTCTTTTTTTTTAATATATATATATATACACATACACACACATATAAGGTCTCAGCGGGAAATTTAGCGGAAATGTTTAAGAATTTAGTGGAATCTGGCGGATTACTTATTGAATTTTAGCGGATTTCTGACGCTCAGCGTTACAAACTTCTTTCTGTGCTAATAGAGTTTTAGTAGATCGTTCCGATGATTCCGATAACGATACCCGATACTCTGCCTCCGCCTTTGCGCTTACATATACAGTATCGTTATCGGGGGTATCGGAACGATCTACTAAAACTCTATTAAAACAGGCATTCTTGAAGGTTTGCCAATGGTGAAACGTTTACAGGCGCGCTCGTGAAGTAGAAGCGACGCTCAAGACGACATGCGCGTGCTCGTAGCATCGACCTCACTTTCTCTTGCAATAAAAATACTTGCTCTAAAAAAACAAAAACTGCAATATTAAAAAAAAAAAAAAAATTGGCGATCAAAAAGTTTGCGCAGTCGGCAGGATTCGAACCTGCGCGGGAAGATCCCAATGGATTTCAAGTCCATCGCCTTAACCACTCGGCCACGACTGCAACGGGTACAGTTGATGTTCAAGGATGCTTATAAATTTACATCGAGTTTTACCACGCTCTTTTGTTATTTATGTTTATGTCTTTAATCGTTTTCAGAATTTCCTTCTTGTTTTGTTTGATCTAAAATTTTAACCATAATGTCTGCAAAGTTCACTGCTACATTTAGCACACCCTAAAACATAGCCAAAACCACACTCAACAACCGTTTAATGTTCTCACGATCGCTTTTTATTGCCATATCGCAAAATCACCGTTTTTTCTTTTTTTTTTCTTTACGTTTATTACAGCACTTAACCATAACTATCGACCGGCTAGTCCCGATCCCCCAATTGTTCCTTTCCACACGATTCTTCGCCGCTCACTGTCGGTTCCAAAATCACCTCGCCGAGAACTCAAAACGCTCGCTCAAACTCAACCCACAGTCATTGGAGATCGACACATCACGCTCACCGTCTGTGCTTTTGCGCCTCCAAAAATCACTCGCACTCCATTTCGCCGTCTTCGGCGCCTTCGGCGTTCTCCGGGTCGTCTTGCGCCGGTGGCAGCGTCCGTTCCACGATGTCGAGGATGGTCTGCATGTCGTCTTCGGAGAGTCGCTCCTCGTTCTCTCGATGAGCAGCTGAATCTCGACGAGGTGGTCGGTCGGTGGTTGATGAGTTGCAGCTTTTCCACCTTGGTCAGCGTGAAGAGGAGCGCGCGGATCTCTTCGAGGAACTTTTGTACGTTCTCCTCCGCTCTGACGGGCGCGGTCTGTTCGAGGTAGGTGACCGTCTCGTACGACACCGTGGCCAGGTTCTGGACGTGCTTGGCGTGTTTGCCGGACTTTGGCTTGTCGCCCTGCAGCTCCTTGAGCAGTTTGAGCACTTCGAAGCTGCTCAGAAAGGCCGAAGCTCTCCTTGATAATCTTCATTGCGGGTAGGCCGCGTTGGACGCGTACCGCCGCGCATGCGAGCTCTGCGCCTTTGCGCCACACGAGCAACCACACAAGCCAACGCCAACGCACAAACAAACGTCGAGGCCCTTATCGTTTCTGGAGAGTCGAGCAAAGCCATATACCCGAGAGCAGGTCATTTACTTGCGCCCTCTATGAACTGTAGTATAAAACCAACGTTTTCTTTGTTCTTGGTTGTTGTAATGGTTAAGGTTCTTCTGGAATACTTACCAACAAGTTACGCTTATCTTTCCGCAGATTCAAGCACTGGGATACACCGGTCTACAGGCTCTACACCAGTGCGCTGTTAAAACTCCAGATCAATGCCTCTAATGATTTGCTTTTTATCTTTTGTTGTTCAGATTAAAGTGGCAACCAACAGACTGAATAATGCAAATATATCAATTATTCTTGTAATATGATTAAACTTGTTGACATCATTTCAGCAATCAAGCCTTTATTCACAGAAAAATAAAAATCATATGTTGAACTGGATTGAACGAAATGTGCATTTTTGTATATACGTATACGGTACACACTTTTATTAAAGCAACAAAGGAACGTTTTAAGTTTCACCTTATGGTTCCAACACTTAGTACAGGTACCCATAATAATACCTATCACAAATTTATAATCCATAGATGCATTCCACACAGATTAAAAAAAAAATGAAGTAAATGTACTATTTCGAAACTGTGCTCAGTTACTGAACTTTAAAACCTTTCATTTTCTTCCCTTTGAGACCCTTAGCAAGCATCTTTTTGTTTCGGTGACTAGGAAATCCCCAAAGTAGCGAAGAACACCGCTTTCAAATACTTTTTTTCTAGGGATTGTCTTCAATATCAGGTAGAAAAAAAAGTTATAAAAAAGGCTTGGACCTTCACCCTCTCCTGCATATCTTGAGCACATCATCTCAACATCCCATCCCGCAGCTACTGCACATTTTGTACCGACCGCCACCATCAACAAACAGGAACGGAACGACACAGCTCGTCGACCACATAACGTATTTTGGTTATCGCCGCATCCACGTCGTCGCTGGTGACGTCATTGTGCAAGACAGCTCTTGCTTTGGTGATGCTGATGGGGATCATCTTGACCGTAATGGCTTTCACCGAGATCTTCGAATTCCCTAGGGCTCACCTAAAAAATGACGAAGAAATAACTATTAGGAAAGAATGCTGTTTTGTGAGAGTTCATGCACCTATCTTCGACGAGTTCCAAGAATTCGCATGCCTTTTGGAGACGTTCGCAGAATGTGACGGGGGACAGCTTTCCGTCAATGAAGTCATAGACTGCCATGTTGGTTTGAACTGTGTCCAGATCCATGCTGATGAAGGGGTTTTCCGAAGACAGACACCTACGAAAATTCGAGGAAGCAATTCATTAAACCTGTGGGCGTTACGTACCCTACCGTGTCTGAGCTAACTAACTATATTCAGAAGTAATTTGATCACCATCTTTGATCAGTTTTTATTATGTCGGTACTTGATGGGTTGCAGTGGATCGATATGCTGTGATTTCGACTGTAGTATTTGACATTCTTCGACAGCTTGTAACAGCGCATGGTTTCTTGCTGGTCTAAAAGCTCAACGCTACCAAAACTATGCTCCTGTGCATGCAAAAAATTGCGGAACTGACCCACAATACTAAATTCAATTTAGGCTCGATATACCTTCTGCGACACAGATCTTCTCGGGCCGCAACTTTGGATTTGTTCAAGAAACATAGATTTTAAAACGTACATCACTTATTTTCTTTAGCCTCACCAGACAGCCCAATAACACCTAAACTTTACGACATGTAGTATCCTTTTTTACCAACAAAGAATACCTTATCTGTTAATCAGTGAGGAATACACTTTTTGTTTAAGGAAGCTGAAACAGTTCTTGAAAAAACGAGTTAGAGGTGAATTCTGGTGTATTTTTATCCCGTGAATCTGAATATCACATTCGTTTTCCCTGAAGATGCAACTAAAAGCGAGAAAACGCGAAAAATCTCCGACCTGTTGTTACGTCATAAAAGGACCTTTCGGCCGCCAAGCGCGTGTCGCTCGTGTGGGCAGCGCGTGCAACGGCAAGCTTGCCAGGTATATTTTTCCGCAATGACGGCAGTCGTGACGTCTCTTTCTGACCTTCTTGAAAATAGCAAGAGTGCGCGTGCATAGCTTTGGCAGGCGCTGAAGATGCGCGAGAGCAGAGATTCCGAAAACTCCTTTTGTGACGTCACGCCCCGGGAAGGAGGGGCTTTGGCGGTACTTTAAAAATTAATTTCTGAAGGCTCCGTGCGCCAAATTGAAAAATAATCTCGATATTCCTGATCCTGGAGGTAAATTGAAGGCCATTGAAGTGTTTTTTCTCAAATACAGAACCGCTTCAGTTTCCCTTTAATTAACCAAGCACCAAGAAGATTGCCTCGGAATGCAGGTACATGTCCCTGCATGCACCCACCTTGCCTGTATAAAAGATTCAAAGAAGTAACCAAAATTTGGAGCCCAAGCAATTCATGAGCGTTTGCATCAGAATGTGTACTGCTGCAGACTGTTGTCACCATGTTTCTCCTCGGTGCTTGGTATTCAGCTCTCAATAGTGGCTTTACACGGAATCCGTTTCAGGGTTTACTTGCTGCAGCCTATGTATCATGCTTCAGCTTGCCAGGCGTCATCATGACTAAGGCCACGCCAGCTGATCACTATGGCACAGATGGCATCCTTGCCTGACATCCGGGTAACCTGTACGGCCAAGGAAGTCGAATCACCATTTTAGCGACACTATTATTTGCGATGAAACATAAGCCAGTTTCCATTCGCTAGAATCGTCCGACAGTATTTCACCTCCAGTAGAAGTTTGTCAAAAACATCCAAGATTGATCACTTGGTGCTCTTGGTGCAACAGCTAAATTTCAATAAGGCGTCTTTCCTAATATTGTTTGACGCTTATTGTCCACAGTTACGCAAACAATCATGTCTTTCGGTTGCCTCATGAAAACCGCCTCAAATGGTTATGATCGAAATTAAATTATAATCTGACATCCTTGCACGTTACCATCTCCACTGCTGTTATCTCCAGCAAGAATTTGAGCTGTTTGCAGTGCATTATTTCATGACGTAACACAGCACATTTCATTTTCTAAAAAAAAAACAAAAAACATGCATGAATGGTTGAACGTCCAAGTATTCATCTCGGCATGTACGATCCCGACCAAACAAAAGCAAGAGCTCGGATGGGAATCGACCTCTGGCAAGGCGTTGCGTGTTCTCGTGGTCTTCGTGTAACCGAGGCAGGATTGTCTTGAGGGCCACAAGGCCAGCAGCGGCCAGGATGCCAACCTGCCTCATGCCCTCCAAGCGCCTTCCGCACCCGGGCAACCCTGCAATGAAGCGTCCGTTGTGGCAGTGACCCGCTGCAACTCCATGGCCTAGCCTAGACTAACCTGACCTGACCTGACCTAACCTGACCAAATTTCTTACAAGGTTTAACACTCATGGGTCCACATAAAGAGCATTTAAAAGTAATTTACAGATTGATCAAAAAGCCAATTACCATATTTTCTTGTCTATAATTTTTTGCACCCTCCTACAAATGGTCGTTTTCATGATAAAGTTAGTATATAAGACGTGCCTTTGTATAACTTGCGTTTTCTTTGTGTATAGTCAGCCCGACAAAACTGCACTGATGGGTCTTGTGCTCTTGTGATTGTGTCATATGTGCACCGGTAGAGCAGGCCATCTGCATGTGCTGTGCTGTTCCTCCTGTGTTAAATGTGGATACAGTCTACATCTTGCAGACTTAAGGCCCGCACTTGTAGAAAAAGTTGCATATAAGTCGCACAGTTGTATATGGCGCACCGATAGAAACTTTTGAAAAACCTGTGACCTATCCACCGGAAATTATGGCATGTTTCTACCAGCACTATTCACAAATTTGTGGCTGCACAGTTTGTTGCAAGAACCATTGCTGAACCATTTATAGCTAATAACTTAGTATATATATTATTGACCGCCACAAAATATTTATCAGGGCAGTGGCCCTCAAATTTTTGTCTTTAGCTCTTCAGGCATATCTGAGGTTGCTATTAAAGTTGCTCAAATAGACCTATTGCTATATTACCCAAGCATCAAAGGAGAATGCAGAGATTGCTGCTCCACGTGCCACATGCGCACGCCTTCCCCGTATAAAAGATTCGAAGTAAATAACCAAAATAAAGCGTTGACGAACGTGCGTGCAAGATGCCATTTGTTTTAGGTATTTGCTTTAGAAAAGTTAGCACCGCTGAGGCCAGCACGTGCAACGCGTGGAACATCAATCCCTGCATTCTCCTTGATGCTTGGGTAATATAGCAATAGGTCTATTTCATCCAATGTGATCTCAAGTTGGCTTTACCATGGTACAATAGTGCATCGCAGACAAGTGCACAATTAGGAAGTGGGGAAGCAAACCTACGATTTTTTCCTGACTGTGCACTGGAATTGTTTGCTCCTCTCATAGTGTTAGTGTGTGCACATAGCATAGGACATTACGAGCAAGGTTCACATCATTCATAAATCCAGCCATAAATTCGGTTCCAAATTTCTAGATAAAAATTTCTGAAGAAAATGATATTGTAAAATTCCTACAGTTAAAGTCCCTGCTTTCTATCGGCTCCAATTAGTGCTCCATGCAGAAGCTTTGGTAATTTACTTTCAAGGGGATTATATCCTGCCATACACCTATAAGTCGGTTATAAAAACTAGAAAAGCAAAATCTAAGAGTAAGATAGACATGCAATTGAAAAAATCTTCTGACAAAAAATCATTTTGGTTTCTCAAGCTCCTGTAAAGTGTCACAAAAGATGTGCGATGTTCAGGAACATGACGACCTTTTTGCTCCAAGCATTTCAAGATTTTTCAACACTTCAACTTCTGTGGAAGTTTGTTTCAAAGCAAGAACACTGAAGTTTGCAAGAAACCTCCACCACCTCAAGTCCACTGCCTTGCGAAAATTAGCAGCCGATAATTCTAGGGGAAGGTAACATTACCGTTGCACAAAATCCTTTGACCCAGCAACAAGAGAACCAGCAGGACAGGCAAGTCCCTGCGTGAAGGACAAAAAACAACATAGAAGTGCTGCAAATTACGAGGTATGTAACCTGGTTACAGCCTCCACAGTTGATGTAACATTGTGTAACAACCCCTGACTTCATATCTGTGTGAATGCATTAAGGAAGATGTAAATATTACATGTTCCATTTTATCTTTAAGCTTGAGCAAACTTTCCCACTGTGGCGATTTGTCAGTTTCTGTTCAGCTAAAAACAGCAAAATTTCTGCAGACCACTGAATTGTACTCCCACATTTGAAATCCTGAGGCGTGCGAAGAAAATGCTAAAAGAACGATATGACACAACAGGAATGCCTCAACCTCATGGTATTACCGATGTCCCAGGTTTTTGACTCTGGTCATGCATTCACCGTCTTTCACGGGCAATCACTCTCAAATAAATCATAATTATTGGTCATAGATATCTGAACAAAATAGAAAATGCTAAGCGATTTTTGTGTGAGCTGTGATGTTGTAAATGCAATCAATCGTTAAACATGAGAAATCCAAAGTGAACCAGAAAGAGAACCTGCTCTTTCCTGCTCCATTAAAAAGAACACACAGAGCTTTAATTTTAGCTCCCTTTGGGATAATTATGAAACTTTAGGAATATACCTAGTAAAATAATGTTTACGATATAGTAGGCAAGAGGAGCCATAGCTACTCTTCCTCCAGCAAGTGTTCATTGCCTTACCGTCAGGCTTTGGCTTTGCATGCAACGTTACCAAAGGCAGGAAGCTCATATTTGGGGCAAAGCATCTATGCCGAATTCTTAAATTTCTGTCGCTCAGATATAAATTTGGCCAAAACGTACGTCGCACCTCAAAAATAGGTGTAAAAAATAGATTAAAAAAAGACTTGAGGTACACCTAAGCCTTTCTTATGAGTTGTGAATGCGAAAGCACGCATGTCAAGTGCCACTCGCACATATGCGACCAAGTAAGACCGAGAGAGACCAGACCGTTTTTTAAGCCTCTTGTGGCATCTTAGGACAGGATGCGCTGCAGCGGAGCTGGTCCTAAGACATTGCAAGAGGCTTAAAAACCGGTCTGGTCTCTCTCCGGTCTTACTCGGACGCAAGAGTGTAAATTGGGCCTTTATTCTTTCCGCTCCCTTATTTCGACTGCAGCGTATTTGCGTCGACGGCAGATTGCGCACTCTCTTCACTGCTCTGACCTTGGACGCTTCGTGTTACCGGCGTGCTGACAGTGCGGACACGCAGAACCATGCATGTGTGGCGGTCGTTAAAACTGACGCGCAGCGGCCAATGGGAGCCTTGTTCCTCGAAACTATGATGCGCGCCAGCCAGTGGCGTAGCCAGGAATTTTTTTTTGGGGAGGGGAGGGCTGAGGTGGCTGGGGTGTCCATGACTTGGGGTGCGGACAGGAGGCGGGGGTGTCAAAATTCATCTGTATATTATAGGGTCGGCTGGATTTTGGGGGGGGGGGCAGGGAGAGGGGGGGCTCAAGCTTCATAAGCCACTCCCCCTGGCTACGCCCCTGGCAACAGCCAATGGGACCAAAGCCAAAATCCATCAGCTTCACTCCACTTCTTTGGGATCGGGGAAACTAGGTGCCGTTTGGATAAGCTTTTTGCGTGGTTTCGAAGCTGGGAGCAGGCGTCACTTGGATAAAAGAGTTAAGGTGCCGCTTGGCGCTGCTTCAAAGCTGATGACGTCGGCTCGCTCCCTAAAACAGTTAATACTTTCGCATTAAAAAAAAAAAGAGAGATTGACACGGTTCCACACTAGCTCCACAGCCGGAGCTAACAAGAGGCTTACTTTAGAGATGCACATCATGACCGAGTCGCACCCCTTGAGCAGCTCGGACACCGGAAGGTCCAGGTAGGTGGCGGCGTTCATGATCCTCGCTCCATCCATGTGCACAGGGATTTTGGTCTGCTTGCTGAACTCCGTCACCTGAGGAGGAGGCAAGCGCCACGGTGCATGCTCGTAAACATTGTGGCAACTGACAGGACGAGGATCACAGGGTGTCTCTTTCGGATGCCTTGCCCCAGGACACGCGTCCCTGCCTCTCGTCGTGCTACCGTGCTGGGATCGCGTCATGGACGGCACGACACTCCGGCTTTTGTGACGTCGTTTGTTGCCACTCTGGGACCGCTTTCGACGCGTAGGCAGAATAGGACGCCGAGCACACCGTTCGGCGACGCATTCCAAACAGCGTAGTCATGCTTTGGCTGTGCAGGGACACTCAAAGCACACAAGACGTCGAAGTGTTATCGAAGGTACAGAAGCCCGCGCCGAAGGTGGGACAACTGAGTCTCCTCCCTGCCGTCATCGTCCCACCAACGACCACGGTGCGACAAGTCCGAGTCGTTTGTTACAAATCAAACTCGAGGTTGACGACTTGCATCTTGCTTAGCACCTCGCTTGGAGTGACTTTTTCTAGTGCATTCTGTGCAGACGCGATAGTTGATCCTCGAAAATATTTCGACTTCAGCTCGTGATTGGTAGTTGAAACTATAAAAGGAAGTGCTTGGCACTGACAGTTGTGAGACATTTCCTCTTTAAAAAAACACTAACACCACCAAAAAATTTTTTTATTTTTTGCCATGCAGTTTTGTAGTAGTGTCAGAAGACTACTCAATCAATATCTTGGTAGAACTTCATGCATATTTTTAATGAAGTAAAAAACGCAACTGTTCGAAACTGAAACCAAGCTGAACTGTAGAGAAAGAATAAATATAGAAGGAAAGAGTTGCCAAAAATTATCTAGCCGTGCAACTTTTTTTTTTTTTCAATTAACATATTTGCAGCTTTTTAGAACCCACAAAAAATGGGTATCATATATTTTTCTATTTTTAATATTGAGTGTGTGCCTTCGATGACCCACGAATGGATTGTATTTGGTGGTTGTGTCTGAACCATGGAGAATGGCACGTGACCACAGCGAAGAGAGTGAGTGCGACTCAAACCAGCCAGTTCTCGATCGGCAGTTTTCGGGCAGAAAGAAAACGAATTTGGAGCCGCAAATTCTGTTCTGGGTAGTTGGGCTCTCATATGTCATGTATGAATAAAAACCTTGCGCAAGCATAAATGCCCTGTTAGTGTTTCTTTAATTCAAAGGAAGAACTGCTTTCGTAATTCTTACTTTCATTAAACGCAGACAATATCTTTACTAATTTCTGTTTTATTACAGTTATGTTTGGTAGGAGCCAAAAGGTAGGTTTTAACACAATCTTAAGAAAGGGTGTGTTAAATTACTGGTTATACTTTACTTAAGAAGTTCAGTGGTACAAAAGAAAAAGAAACTGTGCTGTAATGTCTACATTGCAATCCAGTTACATCTAATTTTTCTTTGTGTTTTGATTAACACACTACTCTCACATGCAATTGTTCAGAGTAAACATTGATTCGGCACGACGCGAGTTGGTGTATATCACAAAGGAAGTAAAAGTGACCTTGTTGAGGTACTCCATGGAGAGCACAGTGCCACTGCAGACATTATGCGTATTTTCCAGGCAGATCAGGGATGTCCTGGGGCAGTGGAAGTCCCGATATCGCACCCTACGGGCCAGGTCTTCGATGAGAAGTGAACCATCAGGTTGCGTAGGTACCGCCCAGCTCTGCACAGCTGCAATCTGAAAACGACGAGGAGCATGGCGTTCTGATGCCAGCTGATGTGCAGAAAGGCTTTGCCAGTATGTACATTGCATGCAGTGGCAGCTGTTACTCAATAAAAAAGGTGACAAGAGACGTTCCCCTCAGTATCGTGTGTCAAGAAAAAAGAACCATTTCTTTCTTCATGTGAATAAACTATATGCATCACCGAATGCTCAATCTCTGCCCAAATGTTGCACTAGCGTTTGGGACCGGATGCCAGAGTTTTAGCACAATATGTACTACTCATACCTAATTCGAAAGTTAAAAGTGATTTTCTGAAATTTTCAATGAGGAAATGGGACCTGTTACAATTAATGCACCTGACACCATTCCCTCCATGTGTTTCTGGGCTCTGCATTGACCACCATTCCCACACTGCAAATGTTAAAATCACAACTCTTTTTATCAGATATAGACAGGATTTCCCAAGCGGACGTTCCGCTGTAAAACTAGCCGGAAAAATGGCGCCGGCCCATGGAAAGTTCAAACTTTCACCGAATGTCCACCAAGCAGGTCAGTTTTGCTGTTGAAATTCCAAGGCACAGTTCTCTTCCTGTAAACAATTAGAGGAAAAAACTTGCTGAAGTCAAGGTTGGGCGCATTCGCAGACGGCCAAGTTAGCGACGCTGTACTTAAGCATGGCTGTGGTGCGCCTAGCGCCGTTCGCCGCTAGGCACACCACAACCGCACCGCGTGGCTTTATCTGTATCGACCAAATCGAGCGCCGCGGCGCCGCACAAAAGTGACGTAGGAGCGCTGGCACTGGTTGCTATGATACTGCCGCGCGGCGACGTTGTCATTGCTCATCTGTCCGCTGCTTTACCTGTGGTGCCACCTCCCGATAGGCACGGCGAGCAGACGATGCACTTTGTTGTCTGCTCATTGGTGACGCAAGCCCCCGTGGCGGGATGCCGCGAGGGAAGTCAACCTCCACCTGCACATGGTGCGCCCTGAGCTTGTACGTTGCAACAGAGGCTCTGGCGACTACCTTTCTACTGAGAAGTGGGCCCCGGACAGGGGTCTGCCCTTGGGGGGTGGCAAAGCAAATATCACTACGGCGGCGATTGTCGGCGCAGGGATGCCCTCAACCGTCGTCGACCCACTGGTGTTGCCCTTGAGTGCCCCTTTGTGGGGGCTGGGCTGGTGTCGGAGTCTGCGGGGTCCTTTCTCCCTGTCGGTCTTTCCTAGGCTGCTTCTTGGTGTGGCCCAGTTTTTTCTAAGTACAATTCCCAATTGGCTTTTTGGTGAAATTCCCATTTAAAGGGGCCCTGCAATGACTTTTTTACTCATTTTTAATTTGCACCAAACCTGAGTGCACTGAACGTAGTAACTTAATGACACTTTTCTTTTCTCGAATTTCGCTTTATTTTAAAAGTTATAGGCAAATTAAAATTACAAAAACAAGCAAAAAATAACCTCCTTCATGACGTCCTTGGTTGCTTGAGTGGCCGTGAACTAGACGAGGGGTAGTGAGCTGAGCGAGCGCTCACGGCTGCCGTACTCCGTGTCGACGGCGCGAGAGGGCGCCACTAAAGCGTGTTCTGGATAGGCTGTATGTAGCGGGCAGCTAGAGCGGCTCTCATTGCATTTGCTGCGCGATTAAACACAAATTCGGCATGACACTTCATTGGCCACAAACGACAGCAAACACGGGGTAAAGATCAGTTCAGAATGGGAGCCACTTCGCGCTGCCATACCGCGAAACGGCCAAACCGCCAGACAAAGCTGCTCACCGAAGGCCTTGGGAACGCTCAGAGCCGGTCGGGTCCTTCGGTCCCTACGGCCGCAGCGCCGCCGCGTACATCCGGGACCTTTCCGTGTCGGCGCCTGATCCCACTACTCCTTTCTAGTATGCGCCGCCTTTTCCACCGCTTGGTGGCGGGTATGTCGACGGATCATTTCTTGTTTCCGTACTTTATAAACTGCATTTGTTTCTTTTCTGATCTAAAATACTGAACAAAAACTACTTTTATAAATAATTGAAACGGTTCGCGCCACTTATATTTTGTATTTCGACTAAAAAGAAGCTGTTAGCGGCTCTGACCAGTAGTAAGCCCAGGACCTAAGACGTCACATTACGCGCGCTTTCGGTACCGCGGGTCGCCCCCGTCGGTGGAGGAGGTTTCCGCGTCGTCCGGTTAAAATATGACGCACTGATATTTAGTTACTCTCTCCGTGCCCGCTGGCTTGTCCGAACCCCAAGAGACGTGGAAACCGCAAAAAAGTTAGACGCTTAATTATGATTGCAGGGCCCTTTAATCCAAGGATCCAATTCATTTATATCGAATTGGCTTTAAATCGGCTCTGCCCATTGAGTCGGCACCGATTGAGGCAATTTTTATTTTTCAATCTTTTTACAAGCCTCACCTTATCAAATGTCTGCTCATTGCACCTACTGGGAGATGGCACCACAAGCAAACATCGCTAACTCGGTCGTCTGCGAACGTGCTCAACCTTGACACTATTAGTAAGTGTTTTGCTCTCATTTTTACAGGAAGAAAACTGCACCTTCTAATTTCACAAGGTAAAACTTACCTGCTCAGTGCACATTTAATGAAAGTTTGATCTTTCTATGTGAAGGCATCAATTTTTCCCGCTTGTTTTACGGCAGAAGGTCTAAGTTTTCAAACTTTAGTACGAAGCAGTTTTGTTTTTGAGGAAACACGCATAAATCGTCTTCATTTGACTTTCAAAATCTCAAATGTCGACATTATTTTCTTAATTTGGTGCATGGAGGCTGCAGAAAATCATTTTCAAAGTACCGGTGAAGGCCCTCCTTCCCGGAGCGTGACGTCACAAAAGGAGATTTTGGAATTTACGCTCTTGCACATTTTCGCCTATCAAAGCTATGCACGCGCACTCTTATTATTTTTAAAAATGGCAGAAAAAGATGTCTCGACTGCTGCCAGTACGGGGGAATATAGCTGGCGAGCTTGCGATTGCACGCACAGCCCTTGAGCAACACGCGCTTGGCAATCGAAAGGTCCTCTTATGGTGCATAACTACAGCTGGTCGGAGGTTTTTCGTGTTTTCTCGCGTTTACTAACATCTACAGGGAAAACGAACGTGATATTCAGATTCATGGAATAAAACTACGCTAGAATCAATCATCTATCTCATTTTTTGGAAGAAGTGTATTCAGCTTTCCATTAACCACTGGTGCTATATGTGGGCAAAGATTGAGGGTTATTGGCAATGCATATAGTTTACATTTGCTTTGAAAAAGACATGGTTCTCTTTTTTGCAAATACCAGTGGATGAACTGTGCACCAACAAAATCCCAATTTTAGAGATCTGATAGTAAAATTAGTTTTCTTTCTTTTCAGTTTTTGGCAAAAACTAATTAGTAAGTTTTATAACTTTGCAGAAGAAACCATACTTTTCTGGAAAGTTGGAACTTTATTTTTACTCAGAATCAGAAAAGCAACATTAAAATACTGTGTTGAGTGTGTTGTGTTGTGTGTGTGTGTGTGTGTGTGTGTGTGTGTGTGTGTGTGTGTGTGTGTGTGTGTGTGTGTGTGTGTGTGTGTGTGTGTGCGTGTGTGTGTGTGTGTGTGTGTGTGTGTGTGTGTGTGTGTGTGTGTGTAAAAATATTTCAGTTGTGCTTTGGTTGTGGGAAGTTGCACAGTAAGGACGCAAGTTAGAGAAGGGCATTGAGCTCGTACGTGTGTGTGTCGCTTCAAATGATATATTGCTTGACTGTTGTGAACCAATTGCGCTTCCTGGAATTCCCACCTGTGCAACATTTCCTTGCTCGTTCAGGAAAATATGCGACGCATCTCCGACAAGGATCTCTTGTCCCCTCTGGTTGCAGTGAGCCATCACTGCAAACGAAATATGTGGTATGTCCTTACGGGAAACGCAAGACATTAGTATAAGACGGGCGAAACACCATAAGATATCAGTGAAGTAAATTTTACTGCTTAACATACCCGAAGCCAGGTTTCCCATTGTCCCAGTAGGTACAAGAAGGGCAGCTTCTTTGCCGAACATCTCAGCCACCACTCTCTCAAGCTCTGAAAACAAGACGTAAAAAGAAGCGCTTAACGCCCGCGCCTTCCAAGCTCGAAAAGGATTACCGTTAACCGTGGGATCTTCTTTGAAGACATCATCTCCAACTACCGCGTCTTTCATGGCCTGTCGCATCTCTGGAGTTGGCTTGGTGATCGTGTCGCTCCGTAGGTCCACAACCCTGGGCAACTTGGGTCCTCCGGGCCCTCCATTCTTGCCATTCTTGCAGGATCGTTGATGAAGAAACCAAGCGGCCTCACTTTGCAGCAGCTTTTAAGAGATCTGGCTTGCTCGGTGTAAGGGGAGCCTGATAAACTTTAATCTAAAGCCGTTTTGTCTCTGCGTTTTTTTTTTTTTTTTATTTATTGAAGTTTTTATGAGGTTTGTCATTCCGGCTATGCGGAGACAGATAGCCCACGAGACGTTCGTCTAATCTTTTTCTCGGGGATCGGTTGCGACTCGTATTTTCAGTGGGGCGCGAAATATTCGTTTTCTAATTAAGAGCTTTCTCCAACTGCAGGTGGGTAAAGGGAGCGAAGACAACCCGAAACCCGTGAAGTGACTCATGACCAGCAAGCCCACCACAGACAGATGCACAAAAACGAAACTAGTTTCGCCACGTTTTGTCGCGTTACTTGACACCAGGTAACGCGAGCTACCATTAAACAATTAAAATAATTTAGCGTTCTTAAATTGTTAGTAATAAAGTGGATAATTTTTGTGAAATTTTAATAAAACCTAAATAACTAACTACTTTTAAGAACAAAAATATTAAGTTATATTGTGATGTGCGTCTAGACGTCGCTGTATAACCACCAGTTTGGACAATAGTAGTGATCTTTTGCTCTACCCATCACAAACCTCCTTGTGTTTATTTTGTGATTGGTAGAGTGCCAAGACAGCTGCTCGGCTTCGGGCCAATCGGGAGCCCCTCACGAATTCGACATGGCGGCCGCCCATAGTGCGTCGGTCGAGAGCTGTGGCAATTATTTATCCGTGGACACGCATGGTGGACGCGTAATTACACGGTTTTAGGGAGACGAGCCGACGAGCGATCAAGTTTTCTCGCCCCGGGACATGTTGCCGTCACTCGTGTGACAATGTTTCGCAACAAGGGATGGTTTTCGGGGGGCCTTTGGAAGCCCAAAACCCACATTCGCTGGAACATCTCAAGTGAGTACCACCCCGTAGCCGCAGGAAAACTCCCATATCCGGGGGCTTCGCTGAGGAATGTCGGTTCTCGACGCAGAAGTACTAAACTCGTGTCCGTCCGCACGGCGCCGAAATCCACGAATGAGCGCGGTGAAACATTACGGAACAGTGCAGCGATTCCCTACAGGCCTACCCCAGAAGATAGGTTGGGTATCAGCTGCAAAACACCAAATTCAAGTGCATCGTTTAATTCGTTTATCTGATCTTGGACATTAGTGTATGTCTGCGCAAGTTCGGTGGTCTTTATCGGGCTGGTCTGAACAAACTTTTCTTCTAACTATGCGGTATGCAGAAAATACCTGCCGTCGTTGCGATACCTACGCTTGGGAAATCGTCGTCTTTTGCCGAGTGCATCCGTTGCCTAGGCCGCTATCGCGGCTTTGACCTTTTTTTCCTCATTGTTTCATTTTTGCACGCGTCCACGGCTGCTAATCAAGATACGCTCGCAGAGATATTTTGCCCAATTCGGATAAGCCGACTTTTCTCCGCGCGCACCTTGCTTCAGCGACTTCACTTCAACCGCTGTTTTCGTTTGACTTTTGTAGACAGCTGTGTTTCTGTTTGTCGCTGTAATGTCTGCTATCTGCACAGCACGGGAAAAGTAGAAGAAAAATCTAGTCGCTGTAGTTAGTGGCAGTGTAGTTGACACAAACCCACTGTTGGTTAAACGGTTCAACCAATTACAGATTCAGGCTCGTTCACACATTTGCGTCGACTGCATTGCGTTGTGCAGCGCAGTGCCTCTTCATCGGCTGGTTGTAAGGGTCGCCATAGCAATAGCTCGACGCAAGCAATCTTAACGAGATGCAAGTGGTTGCAGTCGCACTCTAACGCAATTGTGGGAACGAGCCTTCATTCGTTGATTGCTGTTAAATCTAGATGCATTAAATTGGCTTCTGCTATAGGTGGTATTCACTAGCGGCTATAGCTGAGCCCACTGCTGCTGAGCACGTGCTGACAACAGGCTTCCACAACGCTTCCGACACGCACATTGCACACCGTCAAGACTGTCTTCTTTGGGAGACCGTAGATAAGAACCGATCCCTGACCATGCGCTGTAAGCAATCACCTCAAATGTGGCGTCCAGTGAAAAGCACTTATGCATATTTTTCATGTGACGTCACTTTTGCTCCGCCCACCGGTCACCCACCATTACCAGGTACTACAAAAGCAGAAGCCACTGTCATTCGTTCGCCACTTTACGACGTCTCTATGTTTGCAAAAATTGTCTTTGTAACGTAATGATGATAGCCAGCAGCCACGAGTTTTGCCTTTGTAACTTCGAAGAGCTTGTATGCCCTACAACGCAGCCTCTGTATAGGTCTGTGTGCCGGCGTCGATCCGTACACGCTACGCGTCAAAACAGATACGACTTGGTGGATGTGGAATTGCAGCCGGCCACAATGCACGTCGGCTAAAGTAAAGCCTCTGATTTGCTCCCATAAACCAAAAGGTTTTGCAGAACTCGGCAACGTCCGTATGTGCAATCACCACTTCATCACTGGCAAGAAACACGTGGATCAACTGAAGATTGAAGGAAGCTTTGCGATCGTAATATGCACTCTTGATCACTTCAGCTGAGGCAATGTTTACGCAGTCATGCTGCAGTGCTTGACAAAACTGCGTTCATTTTACCGGCAGCCGTTATGTTTTGCTGCAACAGATAAAGGTGACCTAATGGTTGGCGGGCCGCAACTACTTCATTAGCGGATGGGAGAAGAGCCTCACACCGACATGGCTGCCGTCCAAGCATATCCCAGTATCTCACGCACTGTGCTCTTGATAGAACTATTTGAACTAGCTAATCTCGCTGGCGCCGCAGTCGAAACACGATCGATTACAAGTACACTTGTGTAGAACTGTGGAAACGCAGCTAGTGAAGAACGAACAAAGCCTGAAGCACTGGCTCCCTTTAACCAGAGAGAAGTTTCACCAAGGACTGCAGTGGGACTCCGTAAACATTGGCTTAGTTGCAACGGCCAAAGGCACGGATTACGATCGTAAGCTTTCTATATTTGACCCACACATTCCTTACTCGTAATGAATTAGCGATGGTAGACAAAGACGTTATTAAGTTGTGCAAATCTTTGTTTCATACCAGCAAGTTGGGGGCTTCCGCACTTCTCGGAGAGCAGCGCCGAGTGGGCCATCTTCTCGCATTGGCTTGACCGAGCTCACAACATCGAATTGTCACTTTTGGTAAACATGTGAGCCATGGCTATTTTGTGTGGAGGACTTGCCTCTGCTTTGGCAGTTGTGGCTGCCTGAAACTGAAACTATGTTGGTACCTGGCAATAGAGCTGGCAAACCCCAGAAGCTCCCTGTGACGTCCATGAAAACTATGTATCACAAGACGGGGGCAGGTGGGACTACTGGAATGCCTTTCTGTTGTTCCCATCCTATCATTGACAGTAGTAGCTGTCTCTTTTTTTACTGTTTTCATTCTTCTTTGGTTCATAGTCCCCGGATTATCTCAAGAGCACCGACAGCCATTCATCTTTTTTTTCATCAGCTGCTTATTTGCTGACCTTTAGACTAACGTTTTGTGATGTCAAGAAGGGCAGGGGGAACAGCTGGCAGGCAAGGTGACTCTTTCTTGAGTGTGACTCGCTCTAACTGAGGTTACGCTTTCATATGTAAGGTTGTTGGCCACTCTAACTCGATCCTCGGTTTTTCATTGATGTAGGACAAAGCAGCCAGAATTTCATATTTCTAGGAATTTGTTTGCTGCTAAAACAATCAGTTTGCTACGATTACAGGTATGTTTTGTGAACGCAGGTGTTCAGTCGAGGAATTTAGGGAACGATAATAAGTGTTGTATTTTTGGAGAGACGGGGATTTTTATTTTGGCTGCATTCGGGCCAGTAAAGGCACGTTTCTAAAGCCAGCGAAATGCCTTTCAAAACACCACATGCTTTTCATTAAGAGCAAAAGGTTGAAACCGACTCTAGAAATGTGTGTCACTAGAATGGTACCCAAGTTGAGATTCATGGCTATGGCCCATAATTAAAAAGAGATGGTTTAGAACTAAACGGGTCACACATGAACAACCTATTTTCCCACGGTCTGTTGGTAGCTTATTTGACCTATGACGGCATTTTAAACCACAGTTGTCAGGTCGTGCGACCCACATGCAAAAGTCAGTAATTCAAACTGCTCAGGTCAAAAAGCTGATTTGTTTAAGATACATTGCAGAGACCTCCAAGATATAATACAATATAATATTGTTTATTTTATGTGCTCAAAAACAACCACGTGGGTCTTCGCATTGGTGCACACAAGAAGATAAAAAGAAACACAACACACGCACAGCATCAATTGTGCAAATTAATGTGGCTGCAAATTGTGGGCACATTTCACACAAAATTTAATACAGAGTTTCACCTTTCAACTAGACTCCCAGTCCGTGCGAAAAACTGAGGGATCCATGAAAATGTCCAAGGTAGAGGATGCGATTCTATTAAAGAAAATTTGCATATAGGACGGTAATAAGAGTTTAGACATGAACTGAACGAGAAAGAAAGTGAAATTTCTGGTAATGTGACAAGGAATGTGAAAATCGACAGAACTCGGAAGTAGGTTAGCATCAATCCAACCATTTACCACCCTGTGCAAACAAATCTAATCACGCTCGAATCTTTTATTTGACAAGCGCCTAAGTAAAACATTTGGGAAGAAATTCATAATCATTCATAATTCATAAACAGAGACAATTATCTCTGTTTTTCTCTTAAAGGGCTCAATATGGTGCCCAATTTCTTTTCTAGAATTTGGAGACTATAATGTTTTTGCTCAGAATAGAGCTTGTGCATATAGTGACTACTGAGAATTTGTGAAAAAGAAAGACGGATATTTTGGTCAAACTTGGCACCATCAGCTATGGGTGTTAACAAAGGTGCATTTTTGTTTTCTGTTTAATCGACACAAAGGTCGAGGAATTATTTATATTAGGTTAAGTCATGGTAAGTGTTGTCTGGAATAATACAACCAGATGTTTAGATGTTGAACATAAATGTGGAAAAACTTTTGGTCATGTTAATATTTATTCATTGATTGGTAGAGACTGCTTATCCCACTAAGAGGTCGTAGCAGAGGTAGCGCACAATTAGAAACAGTGCAAGAAAAGGTATGCTGCCAATACTGCAAAATCAAGAGCCACAAGAGAAGCTAAATCGACTAAACTAGAAAATAAGTGGTACCGGGAGGAATCTGATGGATTTTACACTTTCTAATCTTCTCTCCATAGACTCGATGAGTTTCTAACTTCCGCCGCGCTCCTTAGATAAACTACTTACTGGTCTGAAAACTTGGGCAGTTTCTGCCCTCTTAAATCTTGTCACCACAAATAATACTAAATTAAATAAAAATTAAAAAAGAATTAAGAAAAGGCAGTATAAAAACAAAAATGCATTTATTATTTTTAGAATACTTTTAATGCAGATGTAGTACCCTCCATGTAGTTTTTCGATCCCGAAAGAATGTGGCCCCCTAGGTCTCAAGTATAGATGCCATTTCCGATCGTCCATCTTTTCGGCGGGTTTGTGGGGCATTCTGAAAGAGTAGTCTCGTCCTGCAACTTTCTCCACGACGGCTTCTCCGAGCTCGCGTCCATCTCGTTAGGTTCTCCAAGCTATCTGATTGGTTGACTCCCAATGTCGGCAGCATGCCTCGGCGCTTCAATATATCCCTAACACCACGGTCACAGAGGTCATGCATCACGCAAAAGGCACGAGGTTTGCTGCAGATGCAATGTCAGAATTACCCATGGACACACCTCGAGGACGTTCGAAGCACCTCTGCTTCATCAATATAGTATATGCTACAAACACATCAGCAGACCGTTTGTGTATGACCAATGTGACAGGGCCATCGTGCAAGGAAGATGAACGGATGGATGGATGAATGCTAACGGCCGTGCCCTTTGTAACGGGCGGTAACTTGCTCCACCTGGCCTGGAAGCCAAAAAAGAAATTTACCGTTGGTCCTTTTGCTCTTTTAAGTCAATTTCATTCCCCTTTGCGTTTTTATAACTATCACCGGGCAGTGTGAAGAAACACGCTTCAGACAATGTATGCGGACTGTCTTTTGTACGCTGTACCAGCAGTGTGACTGGAGCTAATGGAAGACTCCCTCGCGGCAGGACGGGAGGATTCCTGACCAGGTAATGGGAGGACCGTGCTCCCGGACAGGCGGAATTTGGGGGATTTCAGAAATGGGACGCATATTTGCGTTGCAAAGAATTCACGTCTGCGTCGCCGGCGTCCCACCCGCAGGTACCTGTACCACCTGCTTTCCAAGAACCAGACGGTGACTGAGCAGAACAAGGGGGTCCTGGTCGAGACTCTGCGCTCCATCGCCGAAATCCTCATCTGGGGCGACCAGAATGACAGCACCGTCTTCGAGTGAGTGCCGGCTTCTTGCCGGGATCTCGTGACAATCGAGGTCCTTTTTGGTCTTGTCCTTACAAACTTTTAATGGTCTAATTGTCTCTAAATACAAGTCAAAAACGGTATTTGTGAAGACTGGTGTATGGGAGTTATTTTTCGCATGAATGAAAATGCTTTTCTAGCAACCTTGTCTCGCATAACCCTTACCCGAATGCGTGCCTGAGAACCGTATCTACAGGAGAGGAGAGATTTCCTCTTTTCTGGTTACATGCTGGCTTCTATGCTTAGTTTTCTCTATGCTCAGTTCATGCAGGCCGACCAGACGTAACAATGCCATGGGTCCTTTAGAGTCGGGGAGTTGGCTCACTCTCCCTGGGACATGTGCACTCGTGATGCAGTAGGGGAGGTTAACCTAAACTAATTGACCTGGTTGGCTACCCTAACGAAGGAGAGGGTGTCAAGAATTAAGAGACAAAAGAAAAGTGAGAGGGAGAGACACCACCCAGCATACCGAAGACAATGCTACTGGTGGTGATGTCCTCTATAGTCACTATCAGAGTGAGAACGATTGAACATGTTGTTTGAATGCGCAACCTCCAGCTTGGATGTTGGACCTTGAGGTGCACGAGACGCGTCAAAGGTACGAAGCGTGCACTTGAGGCAGGGACAACCAAAACTCCTCTTGCCGTTCCCGCATTGTTTGTGAATATAACCGTTTGCATTCTCCTTGTGAAGTGTGCGTCAACGCTGTCCCTGGTGAAACTCTAGTTTGTCCTGTGGATGTTGAGGTCGCTCTGTGACGGGGCTGATGCCGTCCATTCTTGTGTTGCAGCTTCTTCCTGGAGAAGAACATGCTTTCCTTCTTTCTCAAGATCATGAAGCAGAAGTGCGGACGCTACGTGTGCATCCAGCTGCTGCAGACTCTCAACATCCTCTTCGAGAACATCCGCAACGAGACCTCCCTCTGTAAGCTCCCGCCACGAATTACGGCGTTCGGCGCGTCGGGCGCACCTCCAGTCTGGGGCTGTGGGCGGAAGTCCCCATGTGAGACGTGTATTCCAGCGTTGTTTTGAAAGGAACCAGACAAAAACCTGCCTTCTCGTCAAAAGCCACGACTGGGGCTGTACCAAAAGAGTCGAGAAAGGTTTGAAGGTCAGTTTTCATGTGCTCGGTTCATCCGAGAACGTGGATATGTGCCGTGAAAGGGGAAAACCAGATGCCGTCGGACCATGATTGCTTGGGCAGGCAGCACTTTGGGTTAAATTCACGGATACTTGTGGTCATCAGATTTATTTGTTTTGTTCCAACACGAACGTCGGAAAACCATCAAGTTGTACGAACTACCTGCGGACTACGTTCAGTGCGTCTTCAAGTTCAAACGGCCGCCTGATCGTTCGAACTGTCTTCTGTTCTTTCAAATGCTTCTGCTTGTCGTCTGCTCTTTTAGACGACACCGGCCCATAGACCAAATGTTGGCCCGGTACATGTGATAAGAAGTAAGTGCAGGCCTCAAAAGACTTCAGTTTGAAGGTTGGTAAGCAGGCTCGATGCAAACAGTAGATACAAGGAGATGTTGATCATTGTTACCTGTGGCCACCACTGACTTGTTATGCCTGATTCACTTTGTCCGATTCTGCTTGCGATGTTCAGTATCGACGTTGACCATCTCAGCTACGGTTCACGCTTTTGCAGCCCGAGCGACGTCGCGACTGAAAGTTGCGAGCGAAATCTCATCATGCGAATCAGGCTTTAGCATACATTTTGCGGCGTCCACGCGGAATGAATCGCTGCATGTCACATTATTCATGCAAAGTTTTGCTCTGTAACGAGCCTTGGTAATTTTGCTGAGGCCGCTCAAGTAGTCGGACATTGCCAGGAAGACTTAGAATCAACAATTCGAACGCGAAAAAGGGCAGGGGGACTCACACCGACGCTGACAACATTGCATTTCAATGGTTTGTTTATCGGCGACGGCGAGGTTCTTGCCCACACTCCATCGCGCGTGCGCAACGCCGGTGGCGTTTGCTAGGGGCGCTCCGGTTTGTTTGTAAACATGAGTTGGTGTATAGTGGAGTGTTAGGGAAAAGGTATGAGCAAAATGTGGTCAATTGAGAATTTAAAAATAATGGCAGTGAACCTTAGCTTTGAAGTTCGATAATGCATGAAATGCATTACAAGGAATCGGTGAGGGAAATGGTGTGTCATGTGGCATATACTTACTGAATAATAGTATAGGTCACAAGACATCAGGTTGCGTGACGTCAGGTCGCGTGACGTCGATTTCCCACGCTAAATTTAGTGGGGAAACTGTATGGGTGCCTAGGTCACAAGACATGAATTTTCCCGCTAAATTTAGCGGGTAACTGAATTGGTGCATAGGTCACGTGACGTCAGTTTCCCGCTAAATTTAGCGGGGAGACTGAATTGACGTTTTGGCCTCAAGACGTGAATTGTCCCGCTAAATTTAGCGGGGAAACTGAGTTGATGTATAGGTCACATGCCGTAAATTTCCCCAATATGTATAAGTCACGTGTGCCACTTTCCCCGCATGCTTTTTATGCTCTTCAGCATGCTTTCTGCTTTTATGCAGTATGCTTTAAAAAAAAAATTAGTTTCTGGTGTTACGTGCAGAGATAAGTGCCAATTGTATGTCATCCCTGGAAAATGTCTCTCCCTCGTGTGTCGCACGTCCATTTCACTTGTTCATCGGAGCAACCCCAAATCGCCAACAGAATGTTGCAGGGCCTGCTGCAAGTGCTACAGGTTGTTGCACTCCTGGCACTTGGCTGTAGAAGCACCAGCAAAGAAAACTGGCCGATACGGATATCACAGCATTCATATTCGTGACCACCGATGTATCTGTAATCTCGACCCTTGGAAGAGTAAACTACGGTCAGGGACATATTTTAGGCGCCGTAATTTAGTAGAAGCGGCGGTCTTGTTCCGCCGTGTTTGCCTCTTCTTAGCGCATGCTCGTTGCATCCTTGCAGACTACCTGCTATCCAACAACCATGTCAACTCCATCATCGTCCACAAGTTCGACTTTTCGGATGAGGAGGTGAGTGCTGCCACTGTTGCTTGCTCTGCAGTGTTTTTTTTTTACGGCCATAAGCAAGTTCTGAT
This sequence comes from Ixodes ricinus, assembly GCA_037355805.1. Lineage (NCBI taxonomy): Eukaryota > Metazoa > Arthropoda > Arachnida > Ixodida > Ixodidae > Ixodes > Ixodes ricinus. The sequence goes on along the minus strand of JAZHYW010022740.1, from coordinate 69,028 downwards.
GGCGCGCTGCCATTTGCTAGAGTAGAATGCTTTCGCGGGCTAATTTCTGAATTGGAAGTGTCGCAAAAAATTGTTACGAAAACGTTAGGACGTTGGCGTACGACGATCACGTGGATCGTCCCATTACGGTCACGTGACATCACTGTTACATGGTAGTGTCACGTGATGTCACGCCGTGGGACTCATTTCTATGACATTGTGACGTTATGTGACCCGAAGAGACAAGGTCACAAGGTGAGTGTCATGTGATCACCGTCTGCCAAGTTTAGTGGAAAATGTCATACATCTGCTTGTGGTGGCCCCCCAGTGCACAGTCTGCGTAATGTTGCCCTTACGTGTGGTATTAGAGTGTTTACATTTTCTCGTTCCAGGTGATGGCCTACTACATTTCTTTCCTCAAGACCCTCTCGCTCAAGCTCAACAACCACACCATTCACTTCTTCTACAACGAGGTTTGTGCTTCGAATACAATTCGGTTAACGGGCTGTCCCGGGACTGTGTCACACGTCGGGAAAGGCGGTGATAGGAATTGCCCGTACAATTATGATCTGTTTTGAACAATTGACATGTTGTCAATTCGCACGTGGAAGTAGTCGGAGGCATGTGCATCCTTTTCCGAGTGTAAAGTCGGGACCAGTATGTTGGTAATACGAATCATACATTAGGAAGGTTACAACGAAGGTTGGATTGACACAAACTTCCAAATATCTGTCAGCCAACTGGGTCGCTTGTTCTATCATACGTTCTCGAAGTGTGTTACTAGCAACGCGGGGGTACCCTAAATACCCCTAAAAAACCACTGCAATAAAAAAAAATTATTTTTAAAGAACATAGATGGGACACATATTTTGTTTATAATTTTTCCACGAAAACAGAAAAGACTTGCGCTATATTTACGCCTTTAGACACAATTTAGGTGAAGGTCGTGGCTAAGTGGAGGTCACTGCCCGCTCTAAGCCCCGCCCACAGATCAGTTGCCCCGCTCATTACTACTGGATTGGCTTGGCTGCTCGGCCAAACACGCTACGAAGCCTGGTATCTCCCTTTCGCGACATCCGGTGCGTCTAGTCTGGCATATAACAACGCCTGCTAGTTGTGTGAGCAGATGCACGGCAGCCTCCGGCATTGTTTGTTTTTTCACCACTGTATATCATTGTCTGCAATGTCCAGGAGACGCGAGCATGAATGCTGCGCGTCGGCGTCCGTTTTCGCCTTCGTCCGTCTGCTATTCTGCCCCCATCTAAGAACATTCATAACGCTCGCAAGACTTGACCATGAAAGCGGCGTTGTAGCATTCCATGATGCCGGAGCGACGGTCCAATACAAGCATCTGTCAGCGTCTGTCGATGTGCGATAAAAACCGACCGAGAGAACTAAAAAAGGAACAAAATAAATATGCAGTCATTTCAGCTTTTATGTACTTGTTATTTTTTTCGCACGGCATCCGTGAGCAAGGGGAGGGAGTGTCATTACGCACAATTCAAACGTGACCTAAAAATATTCGTTTTCACAGGCCAGGTGCAAAACTTAGAGCTACTTGCCTTTCGAAACAGACTGACGGGAACACGCCTGGACTAACTTGATGCAAGCTGAACGCCCGATTGCCTCCAGCCAAAATGGCTCGCAAATTCTTACCAGTATAGGTATCTTCTTGGTATTGAAACCATGGTCGCAATCACGACGGTTGCACAATTCACAGAACAGTGGGGCCGCTTTTACACGCAGCGTGCTGCCACGACATTCCGACTCAGGGATACTCGCATCGCAATGCCACTGGCCAAGCAACCTTTGCCTGGCGACTCAAGTGATACTTTCATACGACAATGCCACTGGCCAAGAACGCTCCAATTTGCCGCGGTGCCTTCGAGGATCGAGACCACGTCATTTTCATGCAATCTCTGCTGCAAAATTTGATGACGTAGAAGTGGGATCGCAGTACACCCCGCTATGACGATGTTTGAATGCTGTTCATAGATTGGACCCAGCATTGCGTGGGCACTCGGTTTGGGCTCGATGATAATTACTAGCTCGGGAGCCATTCGGAGAGTGGCCGCCAGTGTCCAATCGCTGCACAACGACGACCAATGGCGAGGCCATAACAATGCCTGAGACTCCAGCGCGTTGTCCTGGCCTTTGCCTTGTAGCGCGGCTATGATCGCCTTGGCATCAACATCGGCGGCATAATCGTGCGCTCCAGATCACGTGGCCGTCTAGTTCTCTTAAGGGGAACCAATATCTTTATTCCGGAATCGACACGCGCAGAGAAAGAAATCAAGCCAGGATCGAGTGAAATAGTTCATGTGGGACGCTAGGCCTAGGCCAGTCCCGCTACGAAAACAAGCAATCGTGCAGCGCTTCCAAAGGCACGTACTTGCAACAGTTGTTTGCTGCAAACTATGTCGGTTGGTGAGATCTACCTCCTAAACACCTCTGTGAACTCCAAGACGACTCGCACTCACAAAAAATTGACGAGCGCAAAGAGCTAGGCTCGTTCAGCAACTGATCTCAATGAAAACTGCTGGATCGTGCTTCCCGCTCCCGCAAGTTTAACCACCGGACAGCCGTCTTGCTCGTAGATGATTTGCGGTTTTGCTAGCGTTACAGAGGCTGGCGGCAGCGTGCTGAAGACACATTTTCTACTCGCTAGTCGTCATTCGTCGAAGGAGGTTTTAAGACCCTGTGTAAGCGTTGAGACTTGCCGTTGAGAACACTTCGAAAGTTTTACGAAAGCGCAGTGCAGCTGGAAAAAGCCACAACAGCAATAAAGATTTTGTACTACTTATTTGATTGCCATAAGCGTCTAGTAAACAAAACAAAAAAACGCGCCGCTGATGCCGCCTTCTCCCCCTCTTCCGTCGCCACTGAAAACTGGATCAAGCTCGTTTCTAGACCGCGAGTGCCGCAAGTTACAAATACAGTAGTCAGAGTCAAAGTAAAACGCTGCCCCGAGGTACATACGGCTTCACGCACAATGCCCTCGCAAAACACATCCACACGGCACCGAAACTAATCTTGATCGGTATCCAAGCATGCGAAGGCACAGAAACTCAGCACTTCGGCGTGCCAAGGAAGCTTTGATCAGGCCGCGAGACCGGCAACACTTGCTTTCGATGAGTTGTGCTTTTACATATGGCTTCCCGCACATTGCACTTGCAAAACACATCCACACGGCCTCGATTCTTGATCGGTATCCAAGCGTGCAAAGGCACAGAGATGCAGCACTTCGGTGCACCAAGAAAGCTTTGATCCCGCCGCGAGACCGGCGAAACTTGCTTTTGACGAGTTGTGCCTTTTTCCTGTGGCACTGCGCTTTCGTAAAATTTTTCACGTGTTTACAACGGCAAGTCTCAACGGTTAAACAGGGTCTTAAAAAACTTCTTAGGCGAATGACGACGAACGAGTAGAAACGTGTCTAGAGCACGCTGCCGCCAGCCTCTACAATGCTAGCAAAACCGCAAATCATCTACGAGCAAGATGGCCGTCCGGTGGCTTCACTGCGTGCTGCAGCGAACAAGCGGGGAAGCGCGATCCAGCAATTGTCAAAGATCAGTGCATTCAGCCCTCTGCACACACCGGCAGCCATGTTAACATTTCAAACCAAAGTGGAAGAAGCAATCTCGGAATACATTTGAAAACAATAATGACTCTATCTTGATTAATTGCTTCTCAAACATAAAAAATAGCCGATAAAAATACTATCGTGGCACGGAGATACAAGTTTACAGCCAACCTTTCGCACATCACTCATCTCTCCAGCCAATGAGCGATGTAAACACCTTGTAAGCACTGGGTGGGGCTTAGCGGGCTGCAACCTCCACGTTCTGCACCTAAATTGCGTCTAGCAATGTAAATATTGCTAAAATCAAAAATTTATTTTTCGTAGTAATCTTTTTTTTTTTTAATATGTGTTCCTCTAGAAAAAACAAATAGTTTTTAATTGCAGTGTTTTTTTAACCCGGTGATCTCAAACTCATTTGAGTGTAGGGGCCAAATAGCCGACCCTGAAAAGGTTGAGGGCCAGGGCGGCAATATTTTGCTATTTGGGAACAAAAACAAACAAGCATCAGTGGAGTTCAGGTTGCAAAGCAGCTGACTGTCCCAGCAACACTCCTGTGATTGGGCTAGAGAAGGAACCTTGTGCTTCTTGTAAGCTCACCGTTTGGCCATTTTTAGCTTTCAATTGAAAATACAACTACTTTGGGCCCACACCTGATGTCATAAGACTTAAAGCACCAATTTACTGGCAGTTTTCAATAGAGCGATAGCAAGCATACCGTCCATGCCCTGTCGCACAGTTCACTAGACTCAACAGGCATAAAACAAGATCTATTTATACGACCAATTTTGCTTTCCTGTCGGTTTTTATAGCAGCATCACCAGAAAAAATACTTGTATTTTAAATGTATTGTGGGACAGCTAGAAACCCGAAGCTCATAGCTTTATCTTTGGCAGTTGCTCCTGCTGAGTCCGTGCAGCCAAGGTGTCTTTTTGAGCAAAGAGGTCGCACTTGTAGCCTAGTAGTGGCATTGCCGTTCTGGTTGATTTACGTGAGGAAAGGCCGAGAAGCAAATATTTAGACGAAGCATTACTCAGTCCAAAAGAAAACAGAATTAGGAGCAGAGCTTCTTTTGAGCGTAAATGAATAGACAAAATGAAACTATTATTTATGGCGCATGTAGCATCCGAGTCTTGGGAACAAGGGCTCGCATCCGCGAGATGTTTGCGGACCGCATCCCAGACAGTCGCGGGCCGCATGTTTGAAACCCCTGCTCCTTTTCGCGGTCGAGTTTTCTTTGAAAAAAACGTACCCCAATGGTCTCTTTTCTTTTTTTTTAAAGGATAACAGTATGAATAAGTCGGTGCACTGTGTATTTATTAATTATCTAATGGGAACACTTAGAATGCCTCCAAGCTATCCAGATTGAGAAAGAAGAAAGAATTGAATGGAAATATTGAGGGCAAAAGGTGTCGCCTTGATTCCATTCAGTTTCATTTTCGCGTGTCTGCTTCCAGTTGAAATTCTGGCTGTCTCGGACTCTGAGCCGGAGGTACTTTGCAGAACTTACACGTTGGATGACAAGTTCTTCTAAACTCAATTATGAGGAGCTCTGGAAGTCTAAATCAAAAGAGCCAGCACTCGTATTGCGACTATGCAGGAGCAACTGACAGACACGCGAAGTGGCCACCTCCAGGGCCACCCCCAGCAAAGTGTTGAATTTTGACGCTATAAATGGGCCTCAGCAGAGCGAAACAGAAACATGGTTTGAATAAAACAAGTATAGTTCCCCAAAGACACAGTTTCGCGTTTAGGCGAGAACTTTTCAATGCAGGATGGCCGCCGTAAATGTGTGGCGGCAGTCTCTATAAGGTTAAGGGTTCCCCGAGCTCGCAGATTTCCTTAGTCATTCCTGCCCCCAAGTTGGACATTCTTCCCCTTCATGCACCCTTTTGGAAGATCTAAATCATCCATTGATGCATAACTATGTGCCACACACTCCTTAGTGTGTGCAGTACTGTTTAGATGACGTATAGTCTTTTGCGCTGCTTTACCGTATCGCCGTCTAGACTGGGAGGTATTCTTCAACCCTATCAGTCGAGAGAAATACTAGGCGTTCCTCGAGATTAAAGATTTTGGGAACCTGCGAGAAGTTTCTTTTTCTGCACTTTTCTGTTGCCTTCCTCGAGGCATGATTCCGGATTTAGCACCGCGAATCTAATGCGGTTCTGTTGAATAGCCGTTCTTTGGCCTGTCGCAGCTCAAGAAAGACTGGTAGAAGTAGGGCTGTGTAAATTTCTTTCTACTGGTATCGTGCTCCAAATTTGTGTGTGGCCATGGTTGGATCACACGTTTTGGCCTTCTCATATACTTTGTTATGCTGCTTTTGATGTCTGCCTGAACTGTTTGTGTGGGTTTGTGTGTAGTTTGAAGGAGCTTTCGGCGCTCTGCAGCATACCAACGACTTCCCGCTCTACACGGAGGCCATCAAGTTCTTCAACCACACCGAGAGTATGGTTCGCATCGCCGTGCGTACCCTCACGCTAAATGTCTTCAAAGGTGAGCTTTGGCTGGCGAGGCACGAACGACCCGGTTCCGTCGCAGTGTGTTTCCAACGCCTCACGCTCTGTGTTTCTGTTCCTGCTTTCAGGGGTTTTGAGCCGCCTTTTTGTGTATGAATTCGTTCAAAGTCTTTGTTTACTGAAATGTATGTACATGCGGAGCTGATATGTGCGTCTTATTTCAGTGTGCTTTTCGTGTGTGTGTTTGTCTGTACGCAGAATTCGAATGAAGCTAGGGATTAATAAGAAAAAGTATCTCCAAACGAAATGTTATTGCAAAAGTGCAACACATTAAATTTAGCGGAATTGCGCCCTGCCAAATTTAGCAAGAAGTGTTTCCCCGCTGTTTTTAGCCATGATTCTGAATTGTAACGCTAAATTTCACAAAATGTAGAGAAACTCCCAAGCGCAGAAAAACTGATAAACACACAGCGCAGCTCAAGGCACGTCCCAACTTTGTCCCTAGGATTAAGATACATTTAAATTTTTGTGTTATGGCATAACCCTTTCCCTTAGGGTGGCGGGAGCTGTCTGCAGTATAGCTTTTAAATAACGGTAGAAAAAGATAATGACAACAAACAGTTGGTAATAAGACAAACAAAATTTTCTCTTTGAAGGTTCTAAAGCATTTTTTATGCTTCTGAGGCTATTGTAATTAGTCATTTCAGGTATCAGTTTCAACAATCTAGAGATTGCAGATTTTTACAAAATTGAGATTGAAACGGCATGTTTGGAATTCTCAGTTCAAAATTATGTCTGGTATGATTTGGTGTAAACAGCTGTAGGTGTTTTAGCTTGGATACGGGTAACACTGAATGGTGCACACATGTGTAACATTTGAGACAGCTTTATTTGTCAATAAAATGTGAGTTAACCAACATGTAGCAAATGGTTGGTAAAATGCTTTCCACAAACAGTAGTGCTAGCCCAAACTACCCTCAAGTAGCTGAGAGGTTGAGTAAGAAATGAAATATAAAAGTGATACTCAGTCAATTCTTGATGAAAGGCCCAAGATTACGATTGGGAATAAATCTGCAGTGCACTAATGCATAAGAGCAATCCTTCAGAATGTCTACAGGCTGGAAGAACCTGTAATAAAAAAATATTCGCCTGGAAAAAGTAGAGAAGTGTCAGGAATTTGGGGGAAATCTTTACAAGAGTCAGGGAAATTCCTGAGGAAATTTAGGGAAGTGTCAGGAATTTGGGGGAAGACATTGTTAGAGAAAGTTTTTAAGGAAGGTTAGGAAAGTATGATGAAATTTGAAAAACACTGCTAGAAAGCAGGAAAATTTCCTATAAAGTTAGGGAAGTCAGCTAAAATTGGAGAAAAACATTTGGAAAGTCGGGGAAATTTGTGGGGAAAGATCTTTACTTGGTTGCTTTTGTTGACTCACGCGTGCAGAGGACTTAAACGCAGCTTTTTGACCCATCAATAATCCTATCAATGATAGCAAGGCAGTAATAGTACATGTATCAACAGTTTTACATCTTTTCCTCTTTTTTTTTCCAAACTAGTCAAGTTTTTTGTTTTTTTTATAAGAGTATGGGGAAAGAAGGGGAAAATTGGGGAGTCTAGGGAACTGGTCACAGTGGGAAAACCTGGGAGCCCCCAAGCGCGACGGGAGCAGAGAGCAACGCACGGGGGTTCCTTCCGTTGCAGAAGCGAACAACAGGAAACCGGCCGAAGCCACCGCTCGATCCAAACGTAGGGCCAAAAATGGATGTGGTAAGCAGACGAGCCCATTGCCTAAATAAAGGGGTGCCGAAGTGGGCTCACATGTGTCGTATTAACGGTCCGAGGCTTGTTAGTTCAGCGGCACTAGTGAATGTCGAAGTACCGCACCGATTGTCGTCCGTTTTCGGAGTGTCGTATGTCGTCTGCACAGTCGTTTTGCGGGCTAGCACGGCACCAGCACCGATTTGTCGGCATTCCTTGTGATCTGAGGACAACGAATTTTTGATGTCGTGTTTTTAAAGAACTGAACTGAAGCTTGGCGTGATATCTGAACGATGCGATGGCTGCACAGATGTTGATGTCGTGCTTTTAAAGAACTGAAGCGTGGCGTGACACACTTTGTCTGGTTTCGTTTCGTGAGTCGTTGGTGTTGCTTCTCTGGTGTGTGCGTTCGTGATTTGACGTTCCGAAATCCTGCTCATCTCTTCGCTAAGTTGTTTCTTGTTGGTCCTGAAAGCAATGTTAAGCAGGATTAGTTCTGTAGCATGCTGGTTTATTTCAACAGCATGGCTTTCGCTCAACACTCTACTGATAGCATTAGTGTCAAATAGCCTATTTTCTTTCAACTGGGCATTTTGAATGAACCTTTTTTCATTTCCTGAACCTAGGCAAAAAAAGTTTTGTGCTTGGTTAAATTACATATGCTATCATCATCCCATAGTAGTACATTTTCTGTTTCTCCTGCTTATAAAAAAAAAAAATTGTATGTATCATAAACATTGGGCAAAATTTTTTTTTCTACCAACATTTATTTTGTGACATGCCTGTCCTAACCAGGTAGAAAAAGTGCTTTTTCCTAGGTTTAGGTTGTTTTTTTCTAAATTCTATATACACTACTCCTTCCACTGCTATGTAACAGCCCTAATTACAGTCTAACTGTTACCCTAGCAACGGCATTGATGAAGATAATGTTCCCTTCTTTCGGGCACCATCTACTAGTTCTTAGGTCTACAGCACACGGAAAGTAACAGATCCGATTGCTCTCGTAGCACGGATGAATTGCGGGGAAGCAACACTCGCAGAACCTGCAAAGTGCCGGAACTGTTTGCAGAGAGTTTGAAACAATGTGCAATCATTGTTTTGTGGCGGAGTTAACTGTGATGGCGACAGCATGGTACCTGGAATGTGTCTCCGACTGATCGGTTTACCTCCTCCTCATTCGTGGTCCCTCAATTTTCGCCGGCCATAGAAGCGTCGTGCTGTCACTTGCCGTGATACCGGCAGCGGCACAACAGGAGGGGGGGGGGGGGGCAGAGATGGCATACGCTCGTTCTACCATAGATCTCTCTCCAGCTTGACGTTTTGCTGATGCTTCAGCAACCGGGAGTTGAGACGCCGCCGCGACGACGGCGACACTTTCCTTCGCTCCTCCATTTTGCCGGAACTCCTACGGCCAACCGCCGGGATTAAACGGCACGACGCATCGGCTCCCGCGACATAATTTGCTGCCACTTCGGGACCGTTTTGATGCAGGAGGGGCATAGAACGCTAAACGCACCAGTCGAAGGCACATTCCAGGGTTCTGGGGCTGTGTCGTTTGCTGTATGATGTATGGGGTCACCGGTGCTAACGGGTGTGCCTTGGTGGTGACCAGTGGAGGACAAGGCGATGCTCAAGTTCATCCGGGACCGGACGGCAGCGCCTTACTTCTCCAACCTAGTCTACTTCATCGGGAAGCATGTCATCGAACTGGACACCTGCGTCACCAACGCCGAGTGAGTGCCCCGGTTTCTCTCACGAATACCGTTGCTCTTGCTCGTGGCTCGTTCGTCTGAGCCGGTTCGCGCGGTCATATATGTGCTTGTAAAGCATCTTGTTGCAGGAACAAGATGGTTTATGCTAAGCTGTGTAGTTCTTACTACGACATTGTACTACTATATGCTAAGACAAGATACTACGCTAAGCAATGCAGTTATTACTAAGACATTGTGTTACATGCTAATGCAAGACACTTTACACAAAGACATTGTACTTCATTTTATGATATTGTACTTCATTCTAAGCCATTGTACTTCATTCTAAAACATTGTACTTCACGCTAAGACATACTCACGCTAAGGCATTGTACTTCATTCTAAAGCATTGTACTTCATCCTAAAGCATTGTACTTCATTCTAAGGCATTATACTTAATTTTAAGGCATTGTACTTAATTCTAAGACATTGTACTTCATTCTGAGACATTGAACTTCATTCTAGGACATTGTACTTTATGCTAAAACATTGTACTTTATGCTAAGACATTTGCACTTTATGCTAAGACATTTTACTTCATTCTAAGGCATTGTACTTCATTTGAAGACAAGTTATCATGCATATACTGAGACAAATTACCTACCTTTTGTTAAGGTAAGCTACTTTATGCTAAGGTATAATACTTTCTCCTAAAGCAAAGTTTTTTTTTTATGCTGAGGCAAGGTATTTGAAGACAAAACTTCCTCAATTTTATGTTGTGTGAAACAGATGATCTCTACACAAAACAATCTGAAAAGGTTTGTTAGGGCAGTGACTACCTGAGAGAGTATAAGGGACTGTGAAAAAGCTATCGGTCTTTGTGGCAAGTCACCAAGACACCGAGACCATGAGGCTTCGGTGATTGTTAAAGGGACACTGACACCCCCTAAAAAATTTTTTTTTTCATTTTTTGCCAGAGCGTTTTATTATGGTGTCGGAGGACTACCCAATTAATATTTTTGCTACAGAGTCACGTATTTTTTTAATAAAGCCAAAAAATGCAACTGCGCGAAACGAAACCGAAACCGGAGAAGTGGAGAGGATAGCGTGAGTGGCGGAAGTCGCGTGGCTACACCCCGACCGTGCGCTTTTTTTTCTCTTTTTTTTTCTCCTCCGCGTCAACCGAACGACAGGCGGGCCGGCGTCAGCGGGTACTGTTTGCCGCGCGATTCTTTTGCAGTTATGTTTGTTCCAGCTCGCTGCTCTGTACCCCAAGATGAGTTGTTTTGTACATTGAGGAGTTGGAGATGAGTAGTGAGTGCCCGTGGGTAATTTCCATGATCGGCTCGAAAGAATACACCCAAGATGTTGCGTGAAGAGCTGGCTCACATGTCCTGCGTCCGAAAAAAGTGGCATTGTGCGACGAGTTTCCGAAGATCAACGGATCGGGACCAATGGCTGGCTGCAATTCCTGTAGAACATTTACGGAGCACCTCGGAAGCCGGACGCTACCTGATTTATATGCTCCTTGCATGTTGTGGAAAGTGATTACATTGAGTTCGCAGGCGTCAAAAAGGAAATCATACCATTGAATTCAACGACGTTTGCGTCCACAACATTTGTTTGTTTCTTCAGCAATAATTTTAAAAGTAAAATGTAAACAATGTTCGAAAAAAAAAAAAGACACTTTTACTGAGGATCGAACCCGCTCCTGCCGCGTGCGAACGGACGTCTTTCCCGCTGAGCACTGAGGGACCTCTATTCCGGAGGTTCCATAGTATAATTCAGCCAGTAAACTGTAAGTTTGAAAGTTTGCTGCCGATTTTCCTCCTAGCAGAAGCACTCCCGGGTCGGTCGGGAAGCACCACGCATTGGCGACAATCGCGCCTAGTAAAGAAATCGTACGCGTGCATAATCATCTCGAAGTGAACACGTTGTGCTTGAAGTTTGCGCGGCGATGTCTTCAGCCACGAAAAGGGAGCGGCGGCTCGGCGGCGTCTTCGTGCAAATCGGCTTGGTGGTCGGGCGTGTCGTGCGGGATGAATACCAATTCTTTTGATCAGTCCCAAATTTCTCTTTTAAAGGCAGACAGAATTCGCCGGTACCGCGATTGACAGTTCTGAAGTAGAGGTCCCACGCCCGTGGGTTCGCTGCCATCGCCGTCCCTGCGAGTCCCACAATACACGAAGCAGCATACGCACAGAATGCTTCCGGTTCTCTGTGGAACTTTTTTTCAATCAACGTATTCGCAGCTTTTTAGGAGCCAAAAAATGGGTTTCATATTTTTTTCTATTTTTAATATTAGTGTGTGTCTTCGGTGACCAACGACTTTCATTAAATTCGGTGAGTCGCATCGATACCTTAGAAAACGGCCCGTGACCACGGAAAAGAGAGTGAGCGAGACTCGAACGGCGAGTTCTTGATCGGCGGTTTTCGGCGAAAAGAAGCCGAATTTGGTCGCGAATGTGTTCTGGGTAGTTGGGCTCTTATATGTCACGCACAACTAAAAACCTCGGCTGACATAAATACCCTGTCAGTGTCCCTTTAACACTCGCCTACTCATTTTTTCTTCAAAGAACATAAGAGCAAGATTTTATTTTAAACAGGCAATTTGCATTAAAATAAGACGAACATTTTTCGACTTTTGGGTGCCATATCTTGCTCTAAATCAGGACTTCTGGTCTGAGTCCCACTGACTTGCAGACACCAAAGTTGATTGAATGCTTGCAGGATTCACATCATTTTCATCACTCCTGTCACTGCCCATCTAACTATCGTCTGATTCCTAAAAATCGGAAAGGCTGAAGGATTCGTCGTCACATATGCCTGAGCATTAATCCCTTTCAAAAAGAAGGTTTTGTATCTCTTTGTCGGCTAAAGTGGACTTCCGTGCCAAAGCCACGTTGTTTTAGCGTGAACGCTCACAAGCGACTGCATTTTGTTTTCTTGGCTAAATGGAGCGTTCTCTTTCTGTCAAACAGCAAAACAAACGAGCAAACTACCCAAGGTAAATGGAGCAACAGGGGTGGTTTTGACATCTGCCAGAGAGCGCGCTAAACAAGCGCCGAAACCGAAACGCGAGTCACACTCGTGGTTGGGCTTTATGGTCCGTAAGGGGTGGCACGAGTGACACTCGTTATTAGTAGGCAAGGGGTTAATTATGGGTGCCAGCGCATCGAGTGTTTTTATCACCGCTTTACGTTTTGGTTGCGCGAAGGCACGGGAGCAGCACGCGGCTGGCGGACCTGGTGGCGGAGCACTTGGACCACCTGCACTACGTCAACGACATCCTCTGCCTGCACATCGAGGCCCTGAATGCGGTACTCACGGACCATCTGCTGCATCGGCTGCTGGTGCCCCTCTACGTCTACTCCCTGGTCCAGGGACCCCACCCGTGTCTGCCCGTGAGTGGTCTCTTCGGGCCCTTGTTACTCTGTGCCTCGAAGCCTCACAGACGATTTCTTGGCACTTGTCTCAACAGCCAGAAATAAGAAATAGACTTTCTCTTTGGCATTTTCGTTTTGGCATTCTAAATGCAAATCATTTATGCATTCAGAAACTGAGGGAGAGGAGGAGACGAAAGGGACATCAGAACGCCGAGCTCTGGTTGGAATGATTAGTGGGAAGACCTAATGCTAGCTGCCTTTGTGTCCACTGCACTCGTCGAACACGTTAGAATGCAGAATGCCGGCGTTGGCCGTTTGGATACATAAGCTGTACCAGGGTCATGTGACGTGATGTCACAATGTGATGTCACGGTGTCAGTGTCATGTAACATCACGGTGTCACTTGACACAGTGGCGGTGTCGGACGCAAAATCCTGAAGACTGGCCCTATAAATACTGTGCATTTAATATCGGGCATGCCACTTGACTAGCTTTGCTCACTTTTCTCAATACAGGAAGTTTTTTTTTTTTACTTCTACGAGACACAGCACCGGCGGACATTTTAAACTTCCCTTAGTTGGATGTTACATTGTTACATATTCCTCTTCCTAACCTTGCTTTGCACCGTCATTTCTGTTGTTCGTCACAGGAGGATAGGAAGCGGGTTAGCAGCGTGGTGTCACTGTTCCTCTTGTCACAAGTAAGCCAACGTCTTCTTGATTCTCCTGTTATGACTGTATCTCCTGAAGCCACTTTTAGGCTTGCTTCCCATTACACTGTAAACAACTTGATTTTCGTCATCTCGATGTATTTTGTCAAGTCTACAAAGTGCGGAGTTCGGGAATATTTTGCGGGCTCAAAGGTTTGCGATTGTGAGGGGTCTGCTCTACATCCGTTATTGCAGTGTGATATATTCACATGACCTAATTTTAAGAAAATTGTGAATAATTAAGTAGTAGTTAGCTGCCTCGGTGGGTCTGAGGCAGAGCTCTGGCACACAGATCCCCAGACAGCAGGTTCGAATCCCAATCGCAATTCGATGGAAGTTGACTAGATTATTAGATTATGATATTAGAAATATTAGAGATTGTGTATGCCGACTTTAACCGTATGGTCAAGATAACTTAGATAATCCTTTTAATATGTCCCAAATGTTGCTTTTTTCTGTCTGGTTTTGAATTTCGTTTGTTACGCTTTATGAATTGGGGAAGCTGTCTGTAACCGATGGGCACCAAAGTGAACAGCAACGATCACTATTACTGTGTAACGGAAGCCTCGAAGGCATAGTGTGTACGTGAGGGTGGTGATTGTGGAGGGTGCTCTCGATGCAGGTGTTCCTGATCGTGTCCCACCAGCCGCTGGTCCGCCAGCTGGCCAACATCATCCTCAACCGGGACATGAAGGTCTTCGCAGCCAGGTCCAAGGACGACTCCGGGTCTAACAAGGTGTGCACCTCGGACTTTCTTTCCTTTCTCTTGGCCTACTCAGACTGCCACGCTCGTTGATCGAGGCCTGGACTCCCAAGTTCATTGAGGGTGGTCAAGGAACAGTGGTATGGTTACATAGCTTTCTATTCATGAGAAATGGCCACTCATAACTGGGATTCGGTGTTTTCGAAGTTTGTTTCTCGCGAAAATGGGAGGGCGTTTTTTGGAGCTTATTTTTCGCTAAAAATTTGGGGTTTATCGGAGTTTATTTTGATAGATTCCCAATTTTCTGAAATCCCAAGTTTAATTTGACTTTGTTCCCAATTTTTCAAAATTTAATTGAAAGTTTGAACTCGAAACATACCCTAAATTTATCAGAACTCACCTATATTGATTATTTCTGCAGCTGCATTTGGCATTGGCACCCCTACCACTGGCAATACTAACTATCCCACGAGGAATGTTGCAAAGATGTCTTGCCTCAATAACAGACGATACTTTGAAATAGTAACTAAACTCCCGGACGTAGTTGCAGAGAATCGTGGAAGCTTCAGCTGCACTTCCCCTCTATTTAAATCTATGGGTTCATACCTTTGACTGTTACAAAAGCACTACCCCTCCTTTCCCTAAGTAGCACAAGTAGTATGGTCCCAACTAGGAACCTATACAATTGCTTTTGTCTCGACCCAGAGGTACAACGACCCGTTATCATGAACGAACCTTGACAAGCTAAAAGGTAAATCCCCTTTGGTCAGTAGTGTGAAGCTTCAAAGGAAACTGAAGTGGCATCTCTTCAGGACCACTGACCATGTGCTCTTATAAAATTTATTTGTAAAACACAGTCTTTCTTGCTTTTTGTTTTGCTGCTCGTAACCTCTAAATTTTGAGTTTTTCGGACAATCCGAATTAACAAATATCTTATCGGCGGGTGTTTTCTGGATTTTTTCGGACTTATCCAAAAACACAGAACCCTATACTCATAACGTAATCAGAATTATTTTAAACTCGTGGCAAAGATGTGAACCAAAATATAATTAGTATTTTTTTTTTTTGACACCCGTGGGCAGCTCAGGTTACTCTTGCCGCACTGAATTCCCAACTGCCCCGAGAGGAGGAGGCTGAGCTCTTAAATAGGTCAGCACCCTCCTCTCCCCCGCCGACAGCCCTAGCCAATCGCAGAAGCGAATGGGCGGAAATGGTGCCGGTATGCGCGAGGGTCTGTCGGCGGGGTTTAGGTCAGTTGGTATCCAGCGAGCCCTGAGGTGGCCCTTTATTGAGAGCAAAGAAAAAGAAAGGCACATCTGCCAGGGCAGAACACGTAGGTGGCCGGAAGTAAGCGCTCGACGGAGTGCCAGGTTGTCCGTATGTATGATGGTCCTGGGCGGGGCAAGGAGCGCCGCCAGAAGCCAGGCCGTAGCCTCTCTGAGGAAGATCCGCTTGTCGGGTCTTGTGATGATGGCGAGGGCCGCTTGTTCAGTGATGACACCATATCCTGTGGAGGATGCGTCGGCGAAGAAGTTCGTGGTGGGAGGGAGCGGCACAAAGGGGACAGTGTGTGGTAAGGCCGTCCAAAGTTTCTCAAACACAACACACCAAGCCTTGGGGGCGGAGTTCCATGGATTGCTGCGTCAAAAAGCGGTCGGAGTGCGTGATAAGCAGATCGATAAAGAGAAAAATAAAAACACCAAAGGCCGGCAAGGCGTTGGTAGCATGAGATAGTCTGAGGGCTCCGGAGGAGCTGGAGGGTGTCTTGCAGCGATTTAACGCGGCCGGGAGTGTGAGACAGCATGGACGTGGATCCATCAAGGTGGAATCCCAAGAAGTTAATGGTCTTGGATGGTACAAGAGAGGTGTCTTTCATGTTGATTCTAAAACCACAAAAAGTAAGTCCTCAACAAAGGCGTCAGTTTGTTGTTGCAAAAAAAAGTGGTCCGAGTGGGCCAGCAGGAAATTGTCCACATACGCCCAACACCAAAGTCCACGGGCGTGGAGAGTACGGGCGATGGCCGTAGCCAAGGCTTGCATCAGGTACGGGGCAGGTCGTATGCCGAACGGCAGTCTTTTGAAGGCGTAATACTTCCCGTCCAAACGGAAAGTAGTAAGGCGCTGCGCCTGCGGGTGAAGTGAAATGTGGTAGAATGCCTCCTCCAGGTCCACCTTCGTAAAAAAAGGAAGTGGGGGAAGAGGGGCCTGGAGGAGGACTTTCGGTAACGGGTCCAACCGAAAGGCGGGCGCCGGGAGATGTGGAGTTAGGTGGCTCGCGTCAAGGATGAACCGAGACTCAGTGGAGGACTTTGGTGCCAACTGCACCGGACTCAGGAAGGGGCCGCGGACGGCTGGTCTGATGAGGCCAGAGGCCTCCATTGAAGCCACTGCTTCTCTTAGGACCGGAAGTTGGTCAGGATGGGGTGGTCGGTTGTTAAAGACCGAGGACGCATTACACTTAATGCGTAAGGAGGAGTAATCCGCGGGGGATGAAAAGAAAAAATGGCTGCCGTCTGATCCCAATCCACCTCTGGGGGTGGTTTACTGGTACGGACCTTGTGCCAAACACGTGGCTTAAGGAGGGCGGGAGCCCGAGAGTCATCTTCGTCAAGTAGTTCATCGTCCGACGTAGTCGGCTCATCAGGAACGGGGTTATTGTCTAACCAACGAAGGATCCGGTCTGCCGCTAGCACCCACGAGTCTTCCTCTTCGGAGTCAGAGGAATCTTGGGAGGTTGTACTGGGGGATGCTGGGTCCAAGGGTGCATTCAAGGGAATGTCTGATGCCCGAAGGGCTTGTAGGAGGAGATCAGGGGGTCCACAATGTCCTGAGTTACAGCTAAGATTTGCTGTCCATCAATTTCTATGAGTGCAGGTTGTGGTGAATGCAGGACAAGGTCAAGGCTAGTGGCTACACTCTCTGCCAAGGCAGCGGTAGGAGGATTGATGTCTTCAAAGGGCAGACTCACCGGGGATGAGGTTGGCGAAGCCTGCGAAGGGAGGAGGGCAAACTCGGGGGTCTGCCAAAGTGGAAGTCTATCCACCAGTTCCGTCACACCACTGGGGGGCACGACGTAGGGGGGGGAACAGGTCAGTCTGTTGGGTCGGCGTCCTTGGCCGCCTTGGGGAGCTCGGGCACGGGCTCCTCGCGAGGACTGGGTGGCTCCACGGCCTCTGGTTGAGGATCGTCCGGGACGATCCACTGCTGATGCGGCGGCTGGAGGTGGGGGGATGGGGGCGCCGAGGAGGAACGAGGCACTTGGGTCGGCGTATCCTTGCAAGGCCGTCTGCCACCCGGAGAGGGCCACGTGATACAAGAGCCGGACCCTATCAAAGATCCGGAGCTTGGCGGAAGGACGGAGGGGGGGGACGGAGTCCCACACGTGGAGGAAGTGTTCGAGCAACTGAAGCTCGACAACATCTCTGGTCCCGAAGAACCTGGAGGACGCAGCTGGCACGGTCGACGTATGCCAATGCGTTGCGGAAGTCCCGTCTGGTGGGAGGGTCGGTGGTGGTGAACAGTCTCTGTCCCCTTGTTCCGGTAGGGACATGGTGGGGCCGGAACTGTCTGGGGTAGCGCTCAGGATGGTCGGGCGGGAGGTCGTCGTCGGACTCGGAGTCCTCGTCGGATTCCTCGATGAAACCGGCACGGTAACGGCCGGGGGGTTCTGACTGCCGGACCTGGCGAAGAGCGGGTTCTCGTCGTCCGTGCTGGACGCGTAACTGAGGGGCTGAGCCACCGGGGGACGACGATGCCTCCTGGGGAGAGCCTCCGGGAAAGCCGCCCGGAGGGCCGAGGTGAGGGCTCCAACCAACTCGGCCGTCTGGGAGGGTCCACTGGAGTTGGAGGCCAGGTTGCCTGAAGGCGGGGCAGGGAAGTTGACGTGGGGCTGCTGCGGACTATCAGCAGCCAGGCGGCGTATTTGCCGGCACAGGGCTTCCATGTTGAGGTGGGTTGACAGTGCGGACAGAGGGGTTCTTCCTAGGCGAGTTCCGTCGGGGAGGCATCGGATTCACACCGCACACTTGACTAGGGTCTCGACGCCTACGGAACACCTCAAATTAACAAATAACTTATCGGCGGGTGTTTCCTGGATTTTTCGGACTTATCCAAAAACACAGAGACCCTATACTCATAACGTAATCAGAATTATTTTAACTCGTGGCAAAGATGTGAAGCAAAATATAATTATTAAAATTACGTCATGATATTTTAGGTGATGTCAGTCTCTCCGGACGGTTTTCTCATAGAATTCAGCCGATGAAACGCATTGTGTTAAAAGTTGGTTTCATTCACGGAGTGCAGAGCGACCTTGGCAGCGAGCCAGAGTTCCTCCCGCCGGAAGAAAGCCTCGAGAAGTCCCTGGAGACGAGCTCACGTGCCCCGGCATCGGCGTCACATCTTGAGGAGCAGGGCTGCCGGGGTGAGGGCAGCAGCGAGAGCGGGTTGTGCCCTGCCTACTCCCAGGCCGGCCCCGCCCCCAGCCCCTGCACCCCGAGGAAGGGGACCACCCGTCACCCACCCTGGCACCCTCCGCCGACTGTGAGTTTGAAGGTACTGCTGCGTCGTGGTTGGCTTCCCTGGCGCAACTACCTATGGTGCCTGGAGCATGTCTCCAACCGGTGTGTTTACCGCATCCTCAACAGTGGTCCCTCAAAAGTGGTCCTCAAAAGAGGTCTTGCTATTGCCAGCCATGATGCTGGTGATGGCACAGCAGCAGAGGCAAATGCACCAGATGCCTGCTCCGTTGTAGGTCGCTCTGCAGCCGGTCGGTCAACAGAGCCATCGAATTGCAGTTCGGAAACAGCGGCACCTCAGTTTACGTAAACACAGCATGCAGAAAAAGGGGGCTTTGGTTTGCTACCGGTCGGCTTAGCGCAGAATCCATTCTAGTACAATTTGTTTGGCCGGCGTAACCTAATCTAGAAGCCTCTAAAGGCAAGCGCATGATGCACTCAGGAGTGTTTACCTTAGCTTGGCCCTTCCCCCCTCCTTTCTACTCCCACAAACCAGGCAAGACCCATTTCTTAGTTGTGGAATGGCAGCATTGTGACGTGCATGAAAGCGCGCCAATCTTCAGAGTACCATATTTTTCGGACTATAGTCCATGAAATAAAAGTGTTTAAAGGTCGAAGTTTTACCCGATGTAGACCGTCTACAGGTGCGGACTATTCAAGGATTTGTTTTTTTCTAGGTCGTTCACTGTGACGAGATGTGAAGGATTTTATGAATGACGGAGTATATTAATGTTGATTTACGTATCATACAAGCTTCTTCGTGAGGTAATACCGCAGGAGTTTGTCAAGGAGTGCTGTGTATAACTTTTAGATTCAGACTGGGCACGCGGACAAGGCGTGTGGACTATGCACCAGGCGCAGAATGTCTAAGCAAAAACTTTTGTTTTTGATCCCAAATTTGTTCCTGCAGTTTGCACTAGGTGCGGACTATAGTCCAAATAGTATGGTATGTTGGCCGCCCAAGATTCCAAACTACTGGCTCGCTGACTGGCTCGGCTTAGCAATCGGCAGAGGCAGAAAGACCAAACAAGCAGTCGAATTTGGTAATTGAGTTTCTATAAAAACAAAGTCGCTAAAAGGAGGCTCATCACCGTTATCTCCAAACTGAGTTTCTCTTTGAAAGGATTCGATAAACGGGAGTCTCCGTACTGACACTGACTAAAACGTGCCTCGATAAAATGGATGCCCCCAACAACTCGCGGTTCCTGCCTTCAGGTGAGGCGAACCCAGCATACCTGCCAGACGGCCTGAACATCACGGACGAGCAGAAGGCCCAGGCGGTGCACCACCGGCTGAACCAGGTGGCGCTGGAGCAGCTGAGCCAAGGATGGCACCTCTGTGACAGGTGTGTAGTGCATCTGGCGTTCTGGCTAGCAGGGGGTAAAAGTTTCAGCGTGTCCTCGTTTGTTTTGCAGTGCTATATGGATTTCCTAGCTGTGTTTGTGGCATCAGGGTTGTGCCAAGCAGAGAGCTCGATTTCACGTATGCTCGCACGAGCAGTGCCGTGAGACGCCGGGCAAAGCAAGCGCACTTGGCTCTTACCAGGTGGCAGTGTGTTTTACATCTACGGTTGGCGGGGGACTTCACTACACAATTCTCACGATGGAAAACAATTTGCATGTACCATCAGATGTGGGGCAACCTACCAATCGTAACGGTTCTGGGTAGAGATGTTGACTGGTGTGTGCAGTTTGTTTCCTTTCCGACACTCCAGTCGCCACAAGGCTGTGTTCTGTGCGATTGAATGAAAAGTGGATACGTATAAAAGCGGGTGTTGCTATGCGCAGAAAACGGCTGTCGCTGTCGCTTCTTTGCATGCTGTTGTGAAAGGCTGCAGATTTTTTCCTCTCTTTTGTGAAGGAGATCTTCAGAAGGACTCCAGATGCTGTCGGACATGAGCAGCATGAATTTACTTACTATTTTCATATTATTGCGATAGACTACACCAGGGGTTCTCAAACTGGGTTCCGTGGAACACAGGAGTTCCGCGAGCTGGTCTCATGGGTTCCGCGAACACTCAAATTGCACCCCCCCCCCTGCACTGCAGGCTGCACGGCAGGACCGTGCAAAGCGCCTTCATCTCACCTTGTACTGACATCGCAATTGATATGGTGGGGATATATGGAAAGTAACACGAGCAAAATTGCCTTTGATTGTGCGTGTGTTGCTTCTCGGTCGGCAAATATGGGACGGGGGGGTTGCGGCAGTTTGTGAGGCTTCCTGGGGTTCTGTGGGACCAAAAAAGTTTGAGAACCCCTGGACTACACCATTTGCACAGCTTGTTGTTTTGCAGGCGGTTTATAGCAAGTTGTTTGCCTTATGCAGAAGCCTTTCAGCTTGGTGGACTCTGTCTAACCTACATATTGAAGAAGCAACAATATTGAATGTCGCCAACTTTAGTTTCTTTTCCTGCAGGCCTTTCCTGGGTGCCATACTGCATGCCCTGGACTGCTCTGAAAACGACCACCCAGCACTCTTTGCATTATGCCTCTTATATGCCTTGGGACACAACCCAGGTGGGAATCCGCTACTGGCTCTTTGACGTCCCCTCATGTTTTCTGAGCTGCCGAGTCAGCTATCGCAGTTATCTTCTAGCGCAGTGGTTCTCAACCATTGATGTTGCGCTGAACCCTTGAGGATCGGCTGAGATGATGTAGGACCTTGTTTGTGGTAAGGGGAAGGACAAGGTATAGAGTAATTATGATAATGATTTAATAAATGAACATACTTAAGGACTGGTATGAATTAGACTTCTCTCATTGGCATACATATGAGAAAACTTTTCCGAAAATCGCAACTTTTCTTTTCAATCTGAAAAAATGACAACATTTATACCGGGTTTGACTGATGAGGCAGGGCCTCGCGGACCCCTGGACTGCCTTTGCGGACCCCAAAGGTTCCGCGGACGCCTATTTGAAGACCACTGTTCTAGCGTAATATTTTCACCAGATGTGAATGTTTTTATTTTTTTGTCGAACATGTGTTCTTACTGCCCCACTGCCTCTTTTCTCCAATGCACCCTGGCTGTCGCCCACTCTCTCAGCTGGTAGGTAGACAGAGTTACGCTCTCTTACCTGATAACTCCATGGTATGTTTGTGGGAAGAGGGTATCTCGCATTTTGCGTCGCATAAATAATCTTGTACTGCAGAAAGCTCAGACTGACCGAATGGAACGGTAGTGGTTGGGATAAGATGACATGACGTTTGACCACTTCATTGTCTCGTTCAAGAATTGAGGAAGCGATATTGGAACTGGCTTCGACGATTCTGAAAGGAGATTGGGTAATGTCACGCTTTACCTTTGACCATGTGACGTCACGCAACCTAATGTCTCGAGACGAGGTCACGTGACCCAACGCCAAGCGACTCCTTTGAGCGGACTATTTGTTAACGGAAATTTGGCGCAAGCCTGAGTGGTTTTTTTTTTCGTTTCTTTTTTTATTTGTTGAAAAACCTAGCATGCATAAAGGAAAACAAAAGAATGTCATGTTGTAAAGAGTTTCTTCTGAGTACAAGCTTGCTAAAGACAAGAAACGATTTCGCAGCGCCTTTAAGATTCTCAAAGTCTTTGGCACCGTTCTGCTTTGGCAGGAATCAACGAGGAGCTCTTGGACACGGTCCTAACCCCGTCCGTGCGACCGGAAGTGAGTGTCGGCCAAACTTTGAAGAAGAAAAACGCAGAGTTGCTTAGTTCGGTTGCAAGTGCGGCGCCCGGAGCACGTCTTTGACCGGCGTGTTTGGCGTCCCGTCCCGCCTGCATATCGAAAGCGGTCCCGAAGGGACACAGACGACGCCGCAGAAAGCCGGAGTGCCGTGCCATCAAATGTCGCGGTCCCGGCAGTCAATCGGACGAAATGTCGGCAAAAGCACAAGCGAACGCGAGTATCGCCGTCGCAGCAGCATCCCAGTCCCTGGCCGCCGAAGCTTCCGCGGACTGTCGAGCTGGAGAGCAGACTGCAGCAAAACAGGCGTCTGCACCCATCCGTTGCCGCGACGCTGCCAGGATCGCGGATGGCGACAGCACGACGCTCCTACGACGTCGTCGGGCGTAATCGACGGACCGCTTTCTGGGACGGGGTATGCGCACGCCAGTCGGGAGACGCGTTCTAGGCGCCACGTTGCGAGCAAACGAGCCTCGGCGTAGCCGGCAGTTTTGAACATGTTTGACACTCGTTTCCCGCGTTGCAGACGAGGCACTGGTACAACGTTGCTCTAATGGAGAAGCTCATCCAGATCATCAGCCTCAGCTGCAAATACGGTAAGTCTCTTTTGTCTTTGATTCCGACTCGGAGTCGTCATGGCCGACGGCCGGAGTTGTCCGAGCGCCGTGGCATTTTTTTGTTATTATGAAAGCACCGTAGCATTTTACGTTAATGCAGCTTGAGAGAAGCGAATAGCAACTTTATTAAGTGATTACCGTAAAAGCCCGTAAGGCGCCCACCCAAAACGAAGTGGTGAATGGTGAAAACATTGAGGTGGGCTATCTTTGGCGGTCGGACGGCAGAAGTCGATCAAAAATTAATGATAAACGCAGGAGCACCCGCCACAAACCACGTGGACACGGGAACAGACGCCGCAGATCGCGGACATGGCGAATTCGACTTTCACGACGTGGAAAACACACGGGAATTCGCTACAGACTCTGTTTCACGGGAAACGGTACCGCAGACTGCGGATACCACAGATTTGTGTTTCACGGTGGGGTGAACACTCAGAAACCGGCTACAAAATTGCGTGCCACGTAAACTGATATCGCATGCACGGATCGGTGACAAAAAACAAGGGAACTTGCTGCAAAGTCGCTTGTGACACGTACCGACACCACAGATCGTGTAGTTGACGTGATGTCCGACAGGAATCTGAGAGGCACTGATATTTCTGAATTTTTACGTTACGGATATTTAGCTAGAAAAATGGAATGGGCAATCTCTCGGGGAAGGGGTGCCCTTGCAGGATTTTAATCTTGTTCAATTTTGTGAGTTCTATTTTACTTCTATAATGCATTTGCCCCTCAGTGATTCAGGACTGACTCTGGTCAGCACGACTTTTCACCATTTGACTTGACAAAACAAGTCCTTTTGCAGTTTTTATCATCAGTGCAGGAATGAAAAAAACTAAAATTTGGACTGTTAAAATACCATGTCAATGCAGCAAAGTTAATACGGCCGTTGAGTTCATCTTGAAGTTTGGAGAAAGTGCCAAAAAAAAAGACAAACAAGACGGAATGAGTCATTTAGCCTGTCTCGTTAGAATAGTGCCCCCTTTAGGGACTCTATTTTAATCCCAGCTTCCCCTTGGCTGTCCTGCTTGTGTACAGGGAGCAAGGTGCGCCTAGCAACCCTGGAGATGTCGATCCTCTTGCTGAAGCAGCTGGTGACGCTGGACGGCGGGGAGTCGTGCCTGCAGGACGTGCACTTGGCCGGTCTGGAGCAGGCTCGGGAAGAGAGCAGCCTCCTGCTCAGGAACTTCTACAAGGTCTCTCGTCTGACCCAAAACTATCATTGCGTGCGATAACAGCAACTTCTGCAATCAGACTCAAAACTATTACTGTGTGCGGTCACAGAAACTCCTCTAAAATCTCTCACCCTACTCAAAACTATGATGTGTCCAATTACAAGAACTTCGACAAGGTCTCTCGTGCGACTCAAAACTATCATTGTGTGCGGTTACAGGAACGTCTATAAGGTCTCTCGTCCAATTCAAAACTGATTGTGTTCAGTTACAACAACTTCGAGAAGGTCTCTCATCCAACTCCAGCTATAGTACTCTCACATCCAACTCCAGTTACAGTATTCGGCACAGTCGTTTTGAGACAAAACGGAAGTACAAACTGTAGTGCGATTACAACCAATGTGACCGTAGCAACGTTTGAAGCTGGGCGAGTGGACGCATGTTAGAAGAGAAGTAAAATGGCGCAAAAGATGCAGAGGCACAACTAGGAGCAAAATTTGCCATGTCTGTGTATTCCTCCAGCTTTGCCCTGTCTCTTTGTTATGCTGCTTTATTTTCTTTGAACTGATGTACGAGGGGCGTTCATAAAGTTCGTATTATTGTCACGAAGGAATAGATATTCAGCAATCAAACTCGAGTGGGAGTTGAGACTTTCTCTACATGTTCGCCACCAAAAGTTACCCACTTTTTCCAGCGATGCACCACATGCCGGAGGCCATTGTTATAGAACTCCTCGTCTTGCGTGTTCAGGAATCGCTCCACTTCAGCAATCACTTGGTCGCCGTCCTTGAAATGCTTTCCTCTTATTTGGACACACTAGAAGCGTCTGTGCCATTTACCTAAAAGTGTCGTAAAGTGGGGCGTTGTCCCCGAACAACCCTCCCAGATGAATATCCTTGGCATTGCTTCCCTTCAAATGAAAAAAATTACACCATCTTCCCGAGGGGAACCATGGGGTGATGCGGAGCATCGTGTTGGTTCCGAGGAAAGAGTCAGTTGCGTGCTGACGTCGAGAGATGGCGCCACCGACTGCCCTAGCGTTACCCCCTACGCGAGCCTTCGTCGCGGCTCGCGGCAGAAAAACTTGGAACGCTCGCCGCTCGCCGTTTATTTTTTTCACACTTGAAGGAGAGGAGACTAGAGGAGGAGAGTTGCGCGTGCGCGCGCGGTGTGAGTAGAAGCGAACGCACGCGCAGTGCACGCAGCTGGTAGAGAGGGAGAGCGGAGAGAGTAACGCGCAGCTGTTGGAGAGAGGGAAGGAGGAGAGTTGCGCGTGCGTAGTGTGAGTGCGGACTACAAGGCCGCGAGACATAGACCCGAGCAAGAGATGCTCCGCATCTAAAAAACGGATCACTGCATGTGCTTGGCACCGACGGGCAGCGCCATTTTTGTTTCGTCTCCCTAGCGGCGTTCCGAGCAACTATAGCATGCGATGTTTATACTGTGCGGAAACTAGAGGGACGCGCGCTCATGTCGATGCCTGTTTTGTTCCGTTTTCTTCAATTTTTTGTGCCAATAATACGAACTTTATGAATGCCCCTCGTAGGTAAGCCCAAGAACGATACTTTTGTCTTTAAACTTCATTGAACAGAATGCACGGTGGGAAGCTATTTAGCATGTGAGTGGGTGTGTTCGTGGTACACTAGAGGCTTCTCTTGAACTCCAAGAGAAATCCACAGCCCCTCTTACCAGACCTGAAGTTAGTTGGCCATCATTTGCATAATACTCCTCAGAGAGTCCTCTTAGGAGGCTGGTCTGGCACTTGGAGATCATCATGGGTCTGTCTATGTGAATGTGACTGGAGCTTTTTTAACGCAATGTGTTTTATCGGCCGGTTTCCATGGAGTTCTGTAACGTCTGATTGTAACAGCCGGCTGCAATGAAAACCTGACACAGAAAAGTGTTACGTCCGTAAGGATCCCTATTAAAAGACTCGAGTCCCCTTGCAGGATTCGAACTTGTGAGCCAAGTGCTTTGTAGACTGAGCTATCCAAGGTTGGGGGTCTGAGCATGCCAAAGCGAAATCGTGCGCTGCGCATTTTGCGGCTTTTCCTGCCGTGCTGCGCCATCTCGCAGCGTGTGTCAGAAATGAGAGGGAATCTTCGTTAGGCGCTGCTGTTCGGATGCCCAAAATTGGTAACACCGTTCTCTTGGTTCACACAGAGCGAAGAGATCTTTCTGGACATGTTTGAGGACGAGTTTCAAGAAATGAAGGTGAGTGGCACCTTTTTCATGGGTCAGAGGCGGGAGCTGATGTGGTTGCCCGTGTCCATGTTGCCGACGCAGAAGAAGCCCCTGAATGTAGAGTACCTCATGATGGACGCCAACCTCCTACTGCCCCCCATGGGCACCCCCATGACGGGCATCGAGTTCCACAAGCGGCTGCCCTGTGGGGAGGTGGAGAGGGCACGCAGGGTGGGTAGTCTCACGCCCTTTGTCCAGGGCCAGATCTTGGCACTTTGCATCCGTGTTGGACTGTAGCCTCAATGGGGCACGAGGCCACGGGGTCTCGTTACCCGACATTGCGTGACATGTCGTGACATTGTCTCTTTCCCCGCCCCACGAACCCAGGCCATCCGTGTCTTCCTGCTCCTGAGGGAGCTCTCCCTGGCCCTGACCAATGAGAAGGAGACTCAGCTTCCCCTCACCAACCTGGCCAGCTGCGTCAAGGTGGACGACGTCCTTGACCTAAGTGAGTGGTCCCTTTTTGGGAAAGTCTGATTCCCCGCTACAGGTTCTTTACAGTATCTCTGACAGTGTTAGACCCTAAGGTTCTCACCATCTAGTCACTTTGTTGAACATGCCCCTAGAGCTGCACAAATTACTCTTTAACAGCAGCTAAGAATTATGGTTGCTTACCTGAGCCAAAATCTATTGAGCTAGAAATATACTGGCTAGTACATTCTTGCCAGTGTATCTGAATACATTTACAGTTACAGTAAAACCTCGTTATAACGAAGTTGAAGGGGAGCCGTAATTACTTCGTTATAACGATTAGTTAGTTAAAGCCATTGTTCCACTTATACCGCAAATCAGCAAGCTAGGAAGGAAGTACTCACCACCGAATCTGACATAGAAGCCTGCCACGCGAGCAAACTACCGTGGCATGGAGAAAAACATAAACACAAGAAGAAACAAGCAGCGATCATACACGACTTTATCCGTGCATCACATCACTGAATGCTCCGCGCTGTTACGGCTCACTTCGCAGCAAAGAAGTCCATGATCGATGTTTGCCCCGTCTTCTTCAGGCGAATGATTGCTTTTTCTGTGGCTGCTGCTATCTCGAGTCCATCCTCGCCGTCATCGCGAGCGCCAAAAAGCAGCGCAGCAGATCCGCCGCATCCAGCGTTTGCGCGGACGTCGGTACCTCGGACTCGCAAACATTCGGCTCCTCGCTGTCGTCGACACATTCGTCGCTGTCCTCATCAGGCACCCCCGTCACAGCACGCACGCACGATCGAGATCGTTTTGCGCTTCCGCTTGTCGTCGTCCATCTTGCTTCTGGACGGGTCCATGCGTTCCACGAGAAGGGGGTATGCCGGGAGACTCGGCGCACTCGGCGCGCTCGTGCATGTTGCCAGGCGACCTTTAGCGCACGGGAGTTCGCGGCTTCTAGCGCGCAGGAGTTTTGAAATTACCGCCTTGTTATAACGAAGTTGAAGGGGGCCGTAATTAGTACTTCGTTATAACCATTTAGTTCTAGAAAAAAATGGTTCGTTATACCCATTGCAAGGAAATTTTTGCTTCGTTAAAACGAGGTATTAAATGCATGGGCTTCTATTGGAGTTTCAAGGGGAATTACAATTACTTCTTTATATCCATTAATTCGTTATATCCCGTTTCATTATAACGAGGTTTTACTGTACTTGCACCAAGAAGCCAAGCTCCTCTCCAAGGGCCCTGTGGTGTCTCGGCCTTCAGGCCGAGAAGAAGAAAGGCAACCAGCCATGACCCAACGAAATTAAACAAACTTTATCCGACGACACAATTATATACATGGGAACAACAGCGCCACATACATTCACAGGGTTTACAGACGAGATATAGAAACCGAAACTAACGACACCACAGGCCCTTTTTTAAAGTTGGAGCCATTTAGCGGCAGTTACAGAAGCTCCAAAATGTCTACTCTGATGGTGGCAACGGGAGAACTTAGGCACCCTAAATCACGCGCCCTCAGCTTTGCGGATTGAAGGCGACGTACAAAGACTGATTTGTGGAAATGAACTCTTCATTGCGTGCTCTATGCTCTTCAAAGTGTTCCAGTTTTCCTGCGTGAAGGACCCGCGTGATACCGCCACTAGGGCGTCAGGTTCGACTCCAGATAAAATGGACAGACATACTTTTAAAAGGGTCTACCTATTCCTCATAAATATCCCATGACATCGAACGGTGATGCGATTGCTGACAAACTGCCCAGTCTTCAGTGCTTCAAATTCTTTCGCTGTCCCGTCGATTTCATTGTGACGAGGGTTTACCGTATAACAAAACTCGTATCGAAAGACTCCAGAGCATGGTTTTTCAAACTGGTTTTCTAAGAACCTGAAACGGCTCCCCAGAGCACCCCCACGGGTTCCCGGAGCTTCCAAATATCCATGCCTCCCCTAAGCGAGTGTTTTTTTTTTCCAGTTTAAGTACCATCGTAGCAAGCCTGAGCAATCCATATTGATGCATAACTATGAACCAAACACTTCTTGTTTTGTGTATTAGCTCATAAGGTTCGTAGCTTCTGCTCTGCTTTATTGCGTCAATGCTGAGGCCAAGAGGTGTTCCTCAACTGCCATTCAGGGTGGGTTCCTCGAGATTAAAAGGTCCGAGAGCCTCTGCTCTGGAGTCTATCATCGCTTACACTAAAGTTGTTTGCCGTCGTCTCTTCTGCAGACAACAGCGACCTGATTGCCTGCACGGTGGTGGTGAGCAAGGAGTCCCAGAAGATTCGCCGCTTCATGGTGATTGACGTGGCGCAGCTGGTCCTCGTGGAGCCAGACTCCAAGCGGCTGGGCTGGGGAGTGGCCAAGTTCGTCGGGTTTTTGCAGGTGAGGGAGAATTCGACAAACTCGAGAGCCTTTTCCCGAATAACTTGGGTCGGGACTACAACAAGATGCATAACGTGAAAGAGTTTTTCATTGTGCTCGTCATTTTTTGTGAGTGAAACTGAAAGGATCAACTTTGTTTCTCAGCAATTTTAGACTGTGTTACCTTATTGAAAATGGGTATGATAGCAAGGTACTAGTATATCTTTCTCGCTGGGCACTGCACTAAGCAACAAATTGGCACCACTTGCGAGACAATTGGGGTGGAGTGTACATACTCTTAGACATAGCTCATTCAATGACTCTGGCCCACATAGACAGAGCTCTCCTATACTTCATTTGTACTTAAAAGCTGACAGGGCAGCAAATGCAACAAATGCAAGCTAGCATGCGCTCACTGCTCTAAAATGTGCCTTTCTATACTCTGTTTCACAATAACTTGGAGAACTGTGGAGGCTGTGGCCCCCGCAACTCAATAAGAGCATCGGAGCAAGTCACGTGATAACACTCCATGGTCAAGGCCATAGAGGCCCCGTTACTGCCACAGCAACAGTGCCATCCACAACAAAAAGTTGTTCTTCTAGGTCTTTTTAATCTCCTGCGATTCTATCTCTATCGAGAATATGTAAAAAAAGAGGAATAAACTTTGACAAATTAATAAGTTTAAATTATATTTAAACCAAAAAAGTAACGCCACATCCGCATCCGCTAGGGACTTTTTTCTCCTTGTAGTGCTGTGGCCGTTGGCGATCGCAGCCATGTAATCGACTGCCTCCGCTCAAAACATCGCCCTGGCATTAGCACCGGTCACAGATTCGCGGCTAAATTGAGTGTATTGGTTGTCTCATGAACTGTTCCCAAAGAGCTCGCTACTCTAGCAGACAGCAATGTTGAGGTAGTGGTCGTTCATAGCAAACGACAGCCAGTTCTTTGGCGCAGTGACGCAAACGCTCCCGTGATGTGGTGTCACGTGCCTCGCTCCGACGTTTTGATTGGGTCGCGGGGACCGTAGCCTCCACAGTTAGCCAGGTTATCGTGAAACGTGGTGTAGCACGAGCACTCAATTTGTGGGGGGACATGTTTCAAAGCCTCGTGTCTGTAACCTTAGCTGCAGGGAGTGGGGTGTAGGCCATTCCAATAATCGCCTTCTCTGTGCTGCCATACTTGTCCGCTGGGCTGCAAAGCGCAGCAGGTCTCTGCTGTAGAAGATGCCGGGCACATATTCACAAGCCAGTGGCATATGACATATGTCGCCTAAGGTGCACAAGTTGCTGCAAAGTGTGGCACGGCGTTAACTCCTTGCCACCTCTCTCCTAGGACATAGAGGTGACGGGCGACAAGGAAGACAGCCGGTGCCTGCACATCACGGTGCACGGCCGCGGCGCCACGGGTGGCTCTGCGGCAAGTGGTGCCGCGGGTCGCGGCGTACCACTGCTGGCGGCGCGGTTCTTGTTCGACGACCACATCCGGTGCATGGCGGCCAAGCAGCGGCTGAACAAGGGCCGGCTGAGGGCGCGCCAGCGCAAGATGCACCACATTGCCAGGCTGCTAGACATGCCCCTGCCGCAGACCTGCCCGCCGGCGTCGCCGCTGAGGCACCACCACGCTCACCTGGCGGTGGGCAGGGCGCCCTCTACGGTGTCCGCGGCGAGTGGTGCTACGGCAGGTGAGTGGCCTTCGACGCACTCGCAGCGGCCCGTCCCGCGGGGAAAAGACGGGTGCAGAGTGCGGCTACGACGCCGGGAACGCGTCTTTGCCGGGTTGGTTCAGCGTCCTTTTCTGCCCATGCGTCGAAGGCGGCCCTGAAGTGCCAACAAGTGACGTCGCAAAAGCCGGAATGTTATGCTGTCGGATGTCATGATGCTGGGGGTTGGTTGTAGAAGTTCCCGCAAAAAGCGCCGCCAAGCGCGAGTTTCACCGTCCTCGCGGTGTCTCAATTCCCGGTAACCTGGAAAAGAAAGCTTAGGCGTGTTCGTTTTGCAACGACATATTCAAGTTGACACTAGTTTTTCATCTCTAGTTTTGATTCATAGCATGCGCTGTGGGATTGTTTTCGTGCAAAGGGAAGCTAAAAAAAACTAGATGCCGACCTTGCAAGCGATACATTATCGGTGCTGTATGTTCATTTGAAGTTTGGCGGCCATCCGGGCCCACCGAAACTACCCGCGTTTGTTTCTGTGCCCGAGCGTTCCGAGGCAGTCGACATACCTGGGAAAATGGTGACCCTCCCTTTTAGAGTTGTTAGGTGAACTTTGTGGCCTTGCCGGAAGTGCCATCTTTTGTGGGGAGCCGATAAACCACTTCCAAGGTGGCTACTCGTACCTGGTTGGGTAACTAGATTTGGCATCATCTTGTCACCTCGCTTGTTAGTTCGGCTCACACTTTCCCGTTAGAATGCGCATTGGCTGATCTAGCCGCACCTCTTCTCGGGAAAGACGTTGGGACTTTGTCGTGGAACCAGGAATAAGAGTGCCCAGTAGCCAAGGAAATTCTTAGCGGACAACGATGTTTCTGTACGTTTTTCAACAGCCCTGCTGGTAGGATCGCATCACGGATGCGGAATTAGTAGGTTGGTACAGTTGATTCCCGCTACAGCAAATGCCACTTGACCGAAATTCTCGGCCCAAAATCTATTCTCAATTCATGTCGGTTGCTCGTAAAAGGTGAAGCATCCGAATTCTCTCCACAGCAGTCAACTTTCCCAAGGCTGTATTACTTTAACGAAGTTTCTTATGAAGCAAAACTGAACTTGGTCATCTGATTTATGAACAGAAATAATATAAAGACGTCTTCGTGCATCCACTCGTGCGCATAGGTCGACAATGCAATGATATCGTGGTTTGCAGTCTAGCCAAACGGCTAAAAAAGGCAACATGCAAACTGCCGTTTTGATGCTAAAACATTGTTTGATGGTGACGACGACGTAGCAGGGCGTTCTGCAGGAGCTCCAAACCCTCAATCACCCCGCAAGGGCCCCAAGAAACTATGATTTCTTGCATTCCTTGCCTCTGCATCCGTCGTCCTCGAAGTTCACCCAACTTGCCCCTGAAGCAGCGTCGTCTGTCCATTCCGCGCAGGCTTGATGCACCGGAGCCAGTCTCAGGACACTGGCCTCCGTGGGCGCAAGGCGGCGGCGGCAGCAGCGGCAGGTGGCTGCCCCGCGGCACCGCACCAGCCGTACCGGCCCCTCTTCACCACTTCGACCAAGCTGCCGGGATTTGCGGAAGCCCGCACGGGACATCGAGGAAGTGCGGGGGGACATCGAGGAACGCAGGCGGAGGTGGGGTCACTTTTCCTTTGGGATGCAATGTGCAGGCTTCTTTTCGGCTGAAGTTGAAGCTTGGACGAGTTGGTACGACATGTTTGAAAATTAAAATGGCACAAAAGACGAGAGACCAATCGAAGAAAGGCACAGACACAGCGCTTACTCGCAACTAAATTTTTACAGTGAAGCTGTTATACGCTAGGGTCTGGGAAAAAATCTGTCTTCACATGTCGACAGAAAACTCCCCATTGGTCGTGTAAGTATGAATAAATAAAAGCAAAAAGAGGGGTCAAGTATGAAGAAATAAAAACAAAAAGGGGGCAACCAGCGTGAGTCAGCCTTCCTTGGCATTATTAGATAGTGAGGTCCTGATTATTAGCATTATTAGATAGTGAGACATGACGCGGTCGTCTTCTACGGGGCGTTTTAGAGCACTGTTTGGCTGTAAAAAGAGCTCGTATAAATAAGTGCATTGCAACTTTCCACAAAGGTGTGTTTAGCTGGTGCATCTGTCATACTCAAATTTCACAAATGTGGGTGTCGAGAAAAATGTTTTAAGAAATTGATCTCGATTCTAAGAACGGAGTTTGTATACACAGAATGTATTCTCGCGGCAAATTTCGGGGCTCGCAACAATCTTTGCAGTTATTCTTTTTTTTTTTTTTTTACTTGCGCTGAATGCTGCTCACTTGTAATTTGCACTTTGGCGTGTGCTATTTTAGCATCCACTATTTTTCGGAAATTGCGTGTGTGCGCAGAGTCTTTGTGCTCCTCTAAGGAGGATTTGTGATGAAAAGTTGGCTAAAGCCAAGATGAGCACGGTTGAAAGATGGCGGTTCCCAGGATTGCAACTGCGGCCGCCTCGGCGGCGTCATGAGCGCAACATTGGTGGCATCCTTGCGACTGAGATTTTCAACACGGGATGACATTGCACTCCTACGGGAAATGCACGTTAGAAACGGTTTGGGAGACCCAGCAAGGTGGGCAACAATTGCCGGCAACTTGCTGCTTGCAACGCACCAACGTTTCTCGGCGAAGGTCTGCGCACGAGACCTCTCTTGCCGAGTTGACACAAGTGGACACGACCAGTCGACCGCTCCCATCGTATTCTCATATTTAAACAAATTGAAGTGTTACTCGGGACCCAAAAATACTTGTTTTTTCTCAAGTACAGCATTTCGTGCGTTGCAAGCGTGAGATGCTCTTGGCGGAGAAACACTATCCTAAAACTCTTGCGTAAGCATGCACTTAAGCAAGCGCTAAATTTAGCTCTAGCATGCGCTAAAATTGCGTATGTTATCCTGAAACTCCCTGTTCTATGTTAAAAAGCCTGAAAAATCCTGTTTTTATTTTTTCCTGAGCACAGGAAGGAAAACAATAAAAACTGTCTGGATGATGCTACTACTCACTGGATGATACCGCACACGCTCGGATCCGCTAGATCTGCCATCAGGCGTTCGCCTCAAAGAAGCTTTCTCGTTTTTGCTTCGTGTTGTGCCGTCTGTGATGCGAGCCATCTGTGGTGCGATGCTGCATGTGATTAGCGGCGTCAACCAGGCGGTTATGACTGTTTTCCTCGCCAACCTAGGGAAAAAAAAATTTTAGGGTTAAATATTTTTTTTTTCAAGCCCTACACTTGTGAAATTTGAGTAGGATAACTGCACCGCCTAAAGGCACCTTTAGGGGAAGTTTTTGTTGCACTCGATTCATTGGTTTATTTGTAGGAGTATCTTTACGCTCGAAATAGCGCTCGGAAACACCCCTCTGAGCGCTATACAGAAACGCCCTGGAAGGTGCTTATGAGCGCTATACAGAATCACACTGTAGGGTGTTTCTGAGCGCTATTCAGAAACGTCCTGTAGGGTGCTTACGGGCACTATTCGCAAAACACCCTGTAGTGTGTTCATGAGGACTATTCAGAAACGCACTGTGGGGTGTTTTGTGAGTACTTTGGTAATGGCAGTCCCTCCCCCCCCAGGCGCTCTGGGAGCAGCCCCGTGGGGCGGAACCGCTCGGCGTCTCGGTCGAGGGAGTCGTCCCCCCGCCTCAGCCACCGGCCGAGGGACCAGTCGGAGGAGATTCCCCTGGAGGACCTCTCGCGGCGGGGCGCCGGATGCCAAGTGGCTCCCTCCCCGTGCGGGCAGGAGGTGAGGGGTTTTCCCATCTGTTAATTTATCCTTCCAATACGGTATGCAAATGCATCTCCTAATGCCGATTCCGAAACTGAATTCAGATTTAACATAGCATTTCTTACACGAAAGATGTGAAAGAATTTATAAACCTTAGACCGTAAAATGCCGTGCAAGCGCCCACTCAAAATTTCGAGATAATCATGAAAAAATGGGGGATGGGTGCTTCTCCGGTCATTAATACTACATATAAATGTACTGTGCATATTTTCTCAGATCTTACAAATTTGGGTATGGGCGCTTAATGTGGGATGGGCGGATGCACGGTATTCTGCGGTAGGTTGTTTTTCACAGGTCATTAGGGTACATTCTCCCTAAAAATCTTTCCTTCTAACTATGTATAGGAATTTCCAAAAGTCCATTGTACATCCTAAAGCTAATAGAATGTTTATAAGGCAGTGTTATTAGGGGCGAAGCTCCTTAGGGGCTAGCCATGTAAGTATGTCCGTCCGGCGTCGGGTGCTCGTGCTCAATGCTCGTGCTCGTAAGCTCACGTGCTTGTGTAAAACAAAAAAAAAATGATCAAAAAAAAGATGGGAAAAAAATGATGAAACAAAAAAATCAGCAGAACCCATCCTTTGGGAATGATTATCTACGTTAATGCGAATAGCATCAAACGGTGCAGAGTTATGCGCGTTCGTCAGGTGGCCGGCACACTCTAGATACGCCAGCCCACTCTTAAGGCGATTCTAAATTTGTTGACACTTTCACAGCCCTGCGCACGATCTCCGCAGCCCAGCACGTGCGTTTGTGTCACTTAGGAAGGCGAGCAAAGCACGCGCCATACGTACAAACACTCAAAATGGTACCGACCAGACTTTCTGGCGTCTCAGCTAGTCTCAACCAACGGTACTCTAAACGGTTGTTTATATCTTTACCATAGGACGCGCCTTACAGCGCTGTCACAGCTGCCGGTGCGCGCGCGGCTTCCATGCACGAGGGGCTCATTCCGCTCTCGTGAGGGTGAGCACGGCCGCTACATCACCCCTCTCCCGAGCGCGGGAGAGGGTGAGCTAAGGCAGTGCTAAGCCTCACGAGAGCGGAATGAGCCCTCGTGCATGGCAACGCGCGCGATGGTAAAGATATAAACAGGTGTTTAGAGTGCCTTGAATGACTGCCGTCTTAGCTCTGTGGTTAGCGCGTCTGCCTGCTGATCAAAGGGTCAACGGTTCGAATCCCGCCGGCGCCGGTCTTTTTTATTTATTTATCGACCCGCGGCGTAAGGGTTAGATAGCCAGATAGATATATATAGATAGATAGATAGATAGATACATAGACGAAAAAGTGCGTGAAGTATCCAAAGAATGCTATTCGCATTAATATGTTTGCGCAGTCGACAGGATTTGTACCTGTGCGGGGAGACCCCAATGGATTTCTAGTCCATCGCCTTAACCACTCGGCCACGACTGCGAAACGAGTAGGGGGCTCTCAGATGTGGTAGTAACTCAAGAGCTGGGGATGTCATGGAGGAAATGTTGCATGTAGCCGCTCAACGTCTACACAGGAGAGGGCGCTGTGGTCAAGTGCGTATATAATCGCGTTAAACTTTGCATGCATTGGCTCAAGGTTTATAGACGAGAGGGTGCTGCGGTCAAATGCTCAAATGCGTATATAACCACGTTCCATACCACACATTCTCTTTCTGACATGGATGAAAACGAACAAAAGGCTCGGCATGCTGCGGCTCAGCGTCTACGCAGACAAGCACCACCAGAGCTTCGCCCCAATCAACATCATTCACCACATGGAGATGCGGTCAATTTTTATTATAAACAAATCAGAGTTGTGAAAAGGAAATAAATGAAATGATAATTACCTTGAGGTGTGGCTAAATACTTTCTATCTATTGAGTATAGGGCAAAAGAAAAGCTTTAGGATGCAGTTCAGTTATTGCAGAAAACAATGATGCCAAGTTCCCCAAAGTTCATTCAGAAGAACATTGTCAGAATAACATTACAATGCTCATTCGGAAGAACATTGTAAGGCAACGGCACCTGAAAAAAAAAAGTCGTGAAGATCAATCTTGGGAAGTTTCTCATATACAGTAGAACTTTGTTGATACGTTTTTCAGGGGACCGCGGAAAAAATACTTATCATCCGGGTAAACGTAACAACCGATAACATACTTAGGGGGCTCTGCATGAGATAGGAAGCAGCTTTTATACAATGGTTCATTTTATGTGTACTTACTACACTGTTGAGGACTTAGACACTCCAACTTTGTGTGTTTTGTTCCCCAAGCCTGTTTAAAGCCTGGTTTATAAAAATAAGCTTTCGCCTTTATCCCCTTTCATTTGGCGACGATGCTGTTCAAAGTTGACGGCGCGAGGTCTCTTGCGATGTCAGATCTCTTCCGGCTGGGATTGCGATCCACCGTCTGAAGTATATCAAACTTCTCTTTAAGAGAGAGTGCCTTCCCTTTTTTTGCAATGCCATGACCGTCCTCACTGGACGCAAAGCACACATACTCTGAAACACCACGGTTCACGCAATCGAGCGGAACAGAAACTAGAAGCGCAGCGTGCATGCGGGTGTACCTTGTGCCAGAGAAAGAGAAGGACAGATGAAAAAATTGCAGTGGCTTAGCTCGGCTATGCCAGGATATACATAGCGTAAGCTTAGGTTCAGCTGGTTATTCTTAGCTTTCCTGGTTGTCTAGGATAAGCTTGATTATCATGCTTCTTGCTGCTTCAATGACACACACACAATATACACATCATGTGGCTACTTTGGGATCCGATGAGTTAAGCTTCTCCGCTCTTCTTATTGCGGAGGAGGCGCCGTGTAACCGAGCTTTCGGTTGCACGTCAAAAGATCCCCAGGTGGTCCAAATTAATCCTCAGTCCTCCGCTGGGGCGTGCCAGATGCCCGTCGTTGGTTTGGCCAGCTGTGCGCCGTGTTATGTATCAAGCAACCAAGCTGCCGCCCAGAACAATCGGACAGCGCGAGCCATAATCTCGAGCGGGTGCATGCGCGCGGCGCGTGCATCGGGGACTGACCTAGGCGCCATACCAGTCCTGCCCGTTCCGTCACTGCTCCTCGCGCATGCGCAGCACGGCTCTCCAGGAGCCACGGGAAACTGCTCAACTTCGGCCAATGTAGCTTACGCTACAAAAACTGACACGGAAAAGTGTTACACCTATAGGGAATTTTGTAAAAAGAACTTGGGCTCCTGGCAGGATTTGAGAGCTCACAACTTTGAGATTCTGAGCCAAGTGCTTTGCCAACTGAGCTGTCCAGGATCGGTGTCCGGAGCACGCAAGCAATGTCTTTCTCCCGGCTTGCGAACGCGTGCGGTCGCGCTTTTTGCAGCTTTTCCTGTCATGCTGCACCATCTCACGGCGTGTGTCAGAGAGAACAAATCTTCAGTAGGTGGTGCTTTGACGACCCCGATTAGGAGGTGCACATATACCGTCGATGGGACCCGACGTCGAAGAGAGACATTACCCAGCTCTAGTTCAAGAACATGGGGTTCTATCTAAACTCAGATTGGGTCCGCAACACAGATTCGACAACCGCAAACACTAATCAGTCAAGCAAGACATCTGCACAGCAGGTTTAGCAATAACATGCTATTGGTGGGCGGCAAGCATAAGTCGGACAATCAACTGGGATCTGTTCAGAACGTCCGGCGACGCGAAGCTATTGGCGGGCGTAAACAGAAGTCCTCCGACAGTTGGCAAGTTTAGTTGAGTTGTTTACTCACGGATATCGTTCACGCATAGAAGCCTTTCTTCTGTAGGTCTTGGAGCTCGCGGAGTCAGTCCGATGCCATCTCCGGTGCTGGCGCTTGTCCCTACTTTGTCGTGTGGGTCGGCTTGCTGCTTGGGTCTCGCCCGGTCCGTCCGAAGGCTTGCAATGGCTGATTCCTTTTTCTCACTTCTTCCACCACCCTGCACACCCCATCGCTCCCTCGTTCTGCCACCGACTGCCTTCCCAGCCTCTCCGATCCCCCTCAGTCCTCCTCTCCTTGTCGCCACCTGTGTCCCAAGGTCATCTCCCTTTTCGGCTGGCAGGAAACTGTCCCCTCGCCGGCGCCTCCCCTCGACTCGCGTCACGGCCGCAGTCTTGTTGCCCTCGAGGCGAGGGTTCTTCGTAATTTGGCGCAAAGGCCACAGTGGGATACACGCACACGTGCCCGCACGCACAGCACCGAATGAGCCAAGAATACACTCCGTCACAGTGCCGCTCATATGCCCTTCTCTTCTTCCCTGGAAGGGCTATCACACGTTCTATACTTACCGGTCTTGGTGAGCATGATCAAGCTTGTATAATTTTTATTTTTTTAATACCCTCTGTGCCTCTAATACCCTATGGTACTGTAAAAAAAAAAAGAAAAATTGATAAAATGTTTTGGTTTGGTGATATTTTTTATTTGTTTCGCGCACCCTTTGCACACAGGCAAAGGCTCTGCCCTGTGCAGTTCTAGAAGGAATGGTGTAAGGGGCACGATGCAGTTAGTGCGACGGAAAAGCGATCGTCGGGTTTTTCTCGTTTCTGTTTTCATGTAGCTGACACACTGTGTTTGAAACTACTAGGGTGGTGGAATATGCTCATTTTGGACAACGACTTAGAGTAAAATTTTGTTTTCTTACAGTGATAGCTGTCATGGTGGGCTTTTTTTACCACTGAAAATCACATCCGTTGTTCATGTTGCAGTTGTGGTTGTTGTAGTTGGCATTGTGGGGCGTTCATCGTCGACAATCCCAAATCCCTGAAAAAGATTGTCTGCCACCCACGAGAATCGAAACCTGGGTCCGGTGTGTGCGAAGCAGAGGCGTTACCACCTAACTACACCACAGTGTTAACAACCTGCCCCATACAGTGGAATCTCGTTAATTCAAACTAACATGCAGGTCCTGTCCTATGTGTTTCTAGGAAGGAAACTCCCGATAATTCAAACTTTGCATCATTAAAATAAAGTTTTGGTCCACCTCGGGTTCAGATTAACGAGATTCCACTGTACTTAGGGTTTTGTAGCACATGATGCCCACTGCACGTGCTCTGGAAGGAAAATGGTCGATAACGAAATGTCGTTGTAGCACTGTCAGTGCCACAAGTTCATTCCAGGAGATGCGCTTTCACACTCTCCGAAACAAAAAAAAAGATACAAAACCGTTTGGAACAAAAAGGTCAGAGGTCTATTTGCTTTTGTTCACGCACCCCACGGTGCATGAACGCAGCGCCAATGCTTGACTACCTCGCCATGACATGTCGCACCTATCGCTGTGACTGTGCCAGTATTTTTTTTTTTTCAATTTTTTTTTTTAATTTTTTTTGTTTGTTTTTTTGTTTTTGTTTTTTTTTAGCACCCTGTCTGAAAAAGAAAGGGAAAAAGCTCCGACAACATGTTCTTTTCACATTGTGTTGCTCGGTGCACATTCATATCTCCTGCGAAAGCACGAACGTTGATGAATCTGGCAACACAAAGCAGTCAAAGCAACAATCTAGTGCCAGTCGCTCGTAATAAGCTGCCCAACTAAAATTTTGCCTTCGGCAACATTTTGGTTGGGCAGCTTGTTACGATTTATAGTAGACACCCAAAATTTTGCCCAAGGCAAAGTTTTGGGTGTTCACTATAAATGGGTTTCACTATACGTGGGATTCCTCTGCTCTCGCGCGACCTCTGCCGCACTCAGATGCTGGTGACTCAGGGCTGCGGAGAGAGTCCCCACGGTAGCCCCCTCAGACTGGCTACATCTCGCTCCGAGACCTCGAGTCCGATGGACCAGCAGTCTGCAACCCCGGGAGCGTCTGGCGGGGGACGCCCCTGCGACGGCCCGGCCGTGGTCTCCTCCCTCCTGGGCCCGCCCTCCGGATCGACCCGTCTGGAAGTGCCTGTGCTCCTGCCCCCTGCGAGGGGTCGGTCAACCTGTTGCCTTCGCCTCCCAGGTGAGTGCACAACTGCGGGTTCTCGAACCAGGTTCCCCAGAACCACCCTCTCCGCGTTCTCCGAGCTCC
This sequence comes from Ixodes ricinus, assembly GCA_037355805.1. Taxonomy (NCBI): domain Eukaryota; kingdom Metazoa; phylum Arthropoda; class Arachnida; order Ixodida; family Ixodidae; genus Ixodes; species Ixodes ricinus. The sequence continues at coordinate 28,346 of JAZHYW010022740.1, read as the reverse complement.
GAATTTTCTCGCCCGTCCCAGCCCCCAAGCGAAGCGTCCTTCCAGTTAGGATGCCGTCTTAGAAGATCAGAGTCGTCTTGTTACACGTGTGCTGGACACTTCCTTGTACGGTAGAATCTCGTCAACGCGTTTTTCACGGGAGCCCAAAAAATAAGACGTGTTGTCTGAATATCGTACCATTCGAAACGGGGAAATATGCATGCATGGTAAAAGACTCGCCTTGATTGTTCTGGTAAACGCGGTGAGCCCGTAACACGTCGTGCGTGTACTATGTGTGCGTTGCAACCTACTATGTTAGATTGCAGGAAGCTTTGGGTTGTTTCGGATGCACTGTTTGCACGACACACTCTTGAGATCTCCGGGTTCGGCAGAATGCTCGAGACAAGTTTATGGTAATTAAATAACCGCGAAGGTAGTAGGTTTATTGCACTCTTTACTCTGAATTGATTTTTGTCTGAAGTTTAGATGTACGCCCGCCGTGTATGGTTTAAAGATTTCACACCAAGTAAAGAATATGAAGTACGCCCGCCCCTGTTCCGACACCACCGGTTGTACAAGGGTCATTCAGGGTTGACCAGGACTTTGTCCATAAGAAACCTCCGAACAAGTGCAGCACATTGAGACTTGTAGAGCACGTTAATTTCAACCTTCTTGAATATCTCGTGCTCAGATTGATGCTTTAGATGCATGCACAGCAGTTCCAGCCATCGCAACAGTGAGCAGTGTGTCTAGCTGTAGAGGAGCGGTGCACAATCAAAATTATGGTGAAGGAAAACATTAGACCAGCTGAAATTTTTAGAATATGGCGAGCACAGTATAGGAAAGAAACGTCGCGGGCGAGAGTACACGAATGGTGTTAACGGTCTGGCAATGGACAACAACCGGTGACAAATGAACCGTACGGACACGTTCGTTCGGCTGCAGTTACGCACCAAGAACACCAAAAAAATGGGGAGCTGCACACCAAGAATGCGCAATGTACACCAAGAAAATGGGGAGCTGCCAAAATGATGGCTACGGTGCCATAATCTGCATGGGAAATATACGGAAAACTGACATAGCGTCATGCATGTTGGACTTTTCGTACCATCTTCAAGAAGAGGAAGTCCTGGTCAACCTGGAACGACCCTCGTAACTTGTTCTTTAGAGCTTAATGAATGACCATTGTTTTTGGGCGGGTAAATGGCGATGGCTGTTGTCCGACTCGTCCCGAGCAGCCGCCGTTCACCAGCAGGCATTGAAATTACGAGATTTTTGTATTTAAAGCAATACCATTATGTGGGAACCCTTATGGAGCTTCCTTGCGAGTGCTGATCTGACCGCACGACATTAGAATGTCGCACAATGTCATTTTGTTTCGCACCACCGCAGTGTCGCTTGATGTTATGGTGTACTGTGGTGCAACAGTGTCTCATGCCGTCGCAGCGTCACGTGATGTCGGGGTGTCACAACATCATAGCGTCATTTGACATCCTCTCAAATTTATTCCATTTTGGTATACTACTACTGTAGAATACCACACATGCGTCCATTCCACATTAAGCGCCCATTACCAAATTTGTAAGATCTGAGAAAATACGCACAGTACATTTATATGTAAAATGGATGACCGGACAAGCGCCCATCCCCCATTTCTTTGCGAATATCTCCAAAGTTTGAGCGGGCGCTTGCCCGGTATTTTACGGTAAATCTGAAGAATCTGATTAAAGGCGCTTTTTATGGCAGCAGCTTGTTATACTTGCGAACTGCGTCATAACCGGAGTTTGACGAAAAGAAACTGACGGCAAGCCCTCACCCTGCAGCGACCTGGGGGAGAGTCCGACGGGGGAGTGCCAAAAGCCGTGCTGCATGAGCGAGACGTCCTTCTCGGAAGAGTCGAGCAACGAGGCTCGCAGCAACGGAGAGCTCAAGCCTCCCGTGAGGTCTCCCTCCGAGGTCGAGCTCTGCCTCAACGAGGGGGACGACCAGTTCGACGAGGAGTCCCTCAACGTCGGCGGATGCGCCGCTCCGCCCAAGCCGAAAGGTGCCGTGCACACGGTCTGGAAGCGGTGACCGGTGGTCGCGTTGCGCCGTCGCACGACCTCGACTTGCGGAAGGAGTGGTGCAGCATTCGACGGGGTGCAGAGTTGCACGGCAGCGTCAGGGCGCCGATCGAGTTGCACAGCGACAGTGTTGCGGCACCGGTCGGGATGTGGGACTACGGTGTTGCGATGTCAGTCAAGTTGGGTCGTGCAACGAGGGTTGCGGTGTCAATCGAGTTGCACATTAACGGCGATGCGGCGTAAGTCAAGTTGTGCGACGAGTGTTGCCGTGTCGGTAGAGCCTTGCGACTTTGCAGCATTGGTCGAGTTGCGAAACAACGGTGCTGCGACATCGGGCACGTTGTGAAACAAGTGGTTGAGTTGAGCAACAGCAATTTTGCGATGTCACTAGAGCAATGCGGCGACTACTGTCGTGACGCTGACGGAGGGAAGTAGCTGTGGCGTTGTGATGTTGTCAAGACGACGGTGCAACAGTGCCACTGGAGTGCTGCTCAACATAAGTAGGTAGCGTCATCGGCAATGTAGAGTACACTGACGCTGTTAGTGTTCCTTGCGCAAAGCCTCAGTGTTGGTTCATGCATGGCACTGGTACTGTTGCAGCGTCGATCGAGCGGAACAACGGAAAGGTTGTGGACTGGTTTGTGAAGGTGTAGCAAAAGTGTTGTGGTCGTGAGTGTGTTGCGGTCGCCGAGTATTTATGGAAGTCGTCGTCAGGTTGCACTGGTAGACTTTTTAATGTAACTTTAGGATAGAGAGAGCAATCGGCTGCAGTGGTTAGGAGTAATGACAATGTAACTAAAAAGATGTGTAAAGCGTCGGAAGCCGCGACACTAGTTTCCTCCCGTTGACTAGAATCGACGGTCGTTGCGGTTCTTGCGTTGTGAAGCACGACTGGATGTTTGCAAACAGTCTTTGCTCGTTTTAATTTCTGGCACACAGCTGGAATCCAGCCTTCCTATCTATAGCGTTTCGGTGGCATCCTGGAAATAAACTTCCAAGGTGACCTCTGGGAGCCGGCCGGAGTTTTGGGTGTTCGTAACCCACAAGCAAACGGCACATTTTCCTTTGCCACATTTGTACACTCCGGCGGCGTTCGTACGCTTGCAGTGTCCACACAGGTGAGGTAGTACAAAATCGACGAGAGCTCTAGTAGCGTCCAGCGAGTTTTTGTCGGTGGACGTTTGTTTTTATTACATCACTCTTGCACTGCTCACGACGACGTTTATTGAGCATCAACCTGAGATCGTGTCCTTTCCCAAGGTGCACAAGAGTAGGCGGTCGTAACCCCCACGTAAACGTGCACACCAGCCAAAAATGTCGCGGCGTAGAATCACGAACCCGACGTCTGGAAGACGTCTGCAATTGGAAAGTGAGAGTAATAGTGCCAAGTATGCACAGTGTAACCTCAACCATCTTGACTTGACGTGTTCTAGCAAAACTTCTCCGTAATCTAGGTTCCGAATCGTAGACAAGTGTATGCGATTATTGATTGCATAATTAATCGACACAAGTGGGCAGCGAAGGAGGTGCACTAAGTTAGATCCTCTTTTTGTTAGCGTACTTAAGTGAAAAGTACTGTTTGATCTGTGCTACGATATTTGCTGTTCTGGCACGTATTGTCGTTGGGAAGCTAACAAATGCTTGTAACCTTCTTTTTTTGGGCGTTAGCATGGAATTGTTGGGAGAAAAGTGGAGTAAACTTCTGTAGTGGGTTGTCTCCAAATATTTGTCAATGTTAGCCTTCCCCTTCCAGTGAGATTTTGCCACATATTTCTTTTCATACTGAGCAGCCAGGGTTCTTTAAATCCTCCTTGGCTTAACTTTTTTTTGTCTTTTCTGTGGTTTTGTATTTTGAGGATTTTTTTATGTTTGCATGTTCCGAATTGGGGCAAATGTGCAGCAGTTATATTTGGGTTGGCGTGCACAATGCCGTTGCCTTTTTTTTTTTTGCAAAACAACTGGCAAAAACATATTTTAACGGGTTTAATATTAACCTTTCTACGACAGTTCCACAAACATAGTCTTCCTGAACTCCTCATTAAAATTTTTGAAGGGCTAGTCACTGGTTCTAATGAGTCGTTCTTATAGAGACCTTGGTATATGGTTTAGCACCCGTGTGATCTTAATCCCACTACTCCCGCAACGAGTTTCCGACTCGAACTCCCGAAGCCTAGCATTCAGCACCCGATATTCAGCGTGGCGCTACAAAGGTCATGCATCGGAGACATAGCTTTTCAAGAGAACAACCTTTAACTAGGTCTGCTCGAAAGCAAACGAGATTTCGAAGGTTAGCTGAGACATCAACCTCGCCGAAATTCCCTGTCCGTAACCGTATTTGAGCTCTCTGCAAACAACTTCGTGTAGGGGTGGGACGTACACATCTCTAATCACTCTTGCAGCTTGGACTATCCAGATTCAGTTACTGCTCTATTTGATGACGTCCTCTCTCGCCAATGAAAAGGTGGAGCTGGAATGGAACCCCGTTGACTCGAGCGCCTTTTCTTAAGATATGTTTTTGATCCGTCGTGGAGCACAGAGGCCAAAGTGTGTATTTGCGCTCTTGTAGCGCTCGAAGCCATAGTACTTGTATCGAGTCGCCTGACCTCTCGCACGTGCAGTGTCGAGCATGCCTCTGGGTCGTTCTAAGAGTGGATGCACTGGATTATGCCACCATAGTTACCCGCAGAATGAGTATGGCAAGGCGTCTCTTTCGGTTGCCTGGCCTCTGACTTGTGTCCGTTGCCTTTCTTGGGCAACACTGAAGTGTTGTTGAAGGTAAGAAGCTCGCACCGGAGGCGGAGCAACCGAAAGACCTCCCTGCGGTTTGAGTCCTGTCGAGGTCATAGTATGCCGCTAGTATATTGCAAGTGTATTTGCAGTGTTGCCGAGAGTACACCTGTCATGTACCTAGAGTATTGCTACGCTGTAACACTCGAGAAACGTGTCGGGGATTGCGTTTGGCCAAGGTCTGCCGGCGTACGCTCAATGTTGGTCGCCTTCTAGTGGCCTCTATGCGTAGCGCATGTTCGTCTGCTTCTTGAGCAAAGGTTGCGGTGACGTCAAAACACCGACCTTTGATTGGCTCCGATTGGAAGGATAGTGGGTAGACCTCAAGGTAGCTAGCATTAAGGTCTACCCACTATCCCTCCATCACAGCCAATCGGAGCTCGTCGTTTTGTTGTTGGTGCAACCCCTGCGCAAGAAGCCGACAAACTTGCGCTCTGCATTGTTTGTTTCAGGTTAAGAATAGCGGGACAAGCTCCTCCCCAAAGCCCTCCACTCTTTTCACCTTAGCGGGGGAATTGCTGGAGGGGAGAGGAGGAATCCAGTAATTATGGTGAGCAGAGAGCTTTGAGGGAGAGGCTTGCCCCACTATCCTCAGCCCGCAGCAGACGATGGCGTCGGTACTTCATCGAGCAGACGACAGTGGAGTGGGGTATAAAGTGGGGCCATCGTCTTTGCAGATGTGTGGCGCGCACGGTCAAATGCATTTCTCCGAGCGAGCAGCACGCAATTGAGGCGCCCGTTCATGGCAGACTCTTCGTGGATTTGACGACGGCGTTTCCCGCCATCGCTTCCGTACCTCGCAATAAATCAGAAGTGTTTGTCGTTCCTTCAAAGTCGGGAAGGGAGGGTAGCGGGGGCGGGCAAGGAACAAGGGGGAGGGGGGGGGGGGGGTTCTGTTGCTTTCATGGAACTTCGAGACGACTGAAGGTGACTGAGTGGAAGAGAATAGCCGCACGTCCTTCAAGTTTTCTAATTTATTTTACGTAGGATCTTTTGTGAGATGTGAAAAAAGTGTTTGGGTTGTTTGTGCGTTTCATTGAGTTGTTCCTACGAGTTTTGTTCATTCCTGAATGCCCTCATTCAAGGTTGTTTGACGTCTTCGAAAGCTGCACAACAATGGCGTACGTGCAGTTTATTTGGGTTCCTGTGGCTGCAAGTGCAGGAATATGCCTATTAATCGAGACTGTCGTGTATCGAAAATATGCTTTTAAACATTGGAGGTGTATAGGTTCTTGATGGAGGGCATTGAAACTAAATAGGTGGTACAGTGCTTTTTTGTGCAAATGGGGTGTGCTTGAGAATTTGTGTTGATTCAGATAATGTAATATTTTGTGGGGTTTTTGGGTGGAAATGTGTTGGTTTGCTTTAAAGATTTTTTTATCCTTTTCTGGTATAGTAGTACTTGCTCATAAAATCCAGAGGTTCGAGGATTTTGGCAGTAAGATAAGGGACGCAAGATATGTGTAGGATTGTACAAACTCGGTGACCAGACGTCACCCACCCTGTAAATATCGGTTGACATTCGCAAAGAAGTCGGATTAAACCGTTTTGCATATCTACACTCCTGTGTGGGACTTTTCTTCTTTGACTTCTATGCAGTTTCTCCTTTATCCCCTGCACCAAAGGCACCATATTTTGATGGAACGCAGAGCCAAGAGGGCCGGGCAGTGTCTTTACCGACAGATCGCTGAGGAGGCTTCAGCAAATCAAGCGAAACCTGCGGCTTGAAGTGGCTGCGCTTTGCAAAGAGTTTCAGAGCGTTGAGCAGGAAAACCGTGGCAGGACCATCGAAGTCACACTCTTCAAAAACCTGACTGGACAGTACATAGGGTGACCACCCGTCCCGCGACTCGCGGGACTGTCCCGCATTGAGGGCCCGTGTCCCGCGTCCTGAAAGAAATACCAAAATCTTCAAAATGTCCCACATTTCACATTGTCGTAACATTCACTACACAAATTATGGCGCTTCAGAACAACGGGCCACAAGGAAGCGCGGAGGTCGCAGATAAGCGTGTGAATCTCGATGGTATGCCATTTTCTATCCAAGCACTGCGGGAAGCGAACGTCGTCCTTGCAGGAGACGGACGCGCATGCGCCGTTGTGCCTCTCCCCTTGATGGCAAAATATTGCAAGCGAAAATTGCTGGCCAAAAGTTGAAAAATAAACTATTGTAATTATTTGCAAATCTTCATTTATCATGCGAAAGGGTTGTTGTGGAAAGCTTTTTTTTAGTGAAAACGGCCACAGAAGACAGAAACACCTGTAGCTCACAACGGACAAAAAAAAAACCGCCATAACTTTATGATTTCTGTGTAGGAGCATGTTAGTATAAAAGTAAGTGTCAACAGGAAAGAATAAGCCGAAAAATGTTTACTGTTTCTTATTTCTGTTTGATGCATTGGGGTCTGGTGCAGTCGATTTTTATATTTTCAACTTGGACACTTTTAATAAAATATTTACAATTACAATCAAATAAACATATGTCACTGTTAGTGAAAATTATTTTAGCTTAATTGCCGCACACAATTTTCAGGGGTATAACATGCTTTTGGACAGCACAAGCTAAATACCGCCCTCTTTCTCCAGGCTAGCGGCTGTTCTCCACTGGCTAAATTTCTCATCTACAGTTAGACTCGTCGCTCGTTGAGGCAGACTAAGTTCTAAGTTGTATAAACATAGACACACCCCCTTTTTTTTCTTTTTTTTTTTTTTTACTCAAGACTGACAGTTTGTGGTTCTTCTTTCCCGCAATGCAGCAGTGAAAAACGGAAAAACGCATCTCTCAGGCCAGTTTGTGCGCATACATCTTAAAAAATTACTGATTTGTTTTTCTTACAAAACTGATGTTGTGTTGTTTTTTTTTGTTTTTTTTTTTTTTTTTTTTTTACAATTGAAAGAAAAAATGGGAGGTTGAGGAACTGTACCGGATTCACCGGGAACGTGATTAGTCGCAGTTTGTGCTCGCAAAAGCTTCGATGCCCCCAGCACCCATCAAAGAGTTTGTGGCACTTCCCCTGAACGTGTGGAGCCCTCGGCCAACTGACAGAAGACTCAAAGCAGCTGTCTAGGGTGTATGGGGCTTCATTGGCATCCTCGTGATCAACACGACTCGCCCCCTTCCCCCTTTTCTCGGTGGTTACGTGTTTTATGTGTAATTAATTTGTTTATGACTTTTTTTTTTGCAGGTGGTGGTGGGCTGGCAGGCGCACTGTGCAAGGGTTCTCACCTACCTGTACAGCCCCAAATAAAGTTGTCATTTTTGTTAACTCGATAGCGCTAAAGAGCTCGTGGCACGCCGGCATCGGTGGCGTGCCAGGAAAGGCGCGCCGGCCGCGGTGGCGCCAGAAAAGCTGGCGTGACGCGAAAATCCTGATTGGTCGGTAGGGTCATGACGTCACAGCACATTACCTAGGCCCGATTGTCTGGAGGAGCGGAAAGCTTCCGTCCGTCGCCGAGTACGCCCAGTGGCGCTGCAATCCTGCCGTCATCGTTCGTCTGTGGAGAATACGTACCCCGTCGCGGGGTCCGCTAGGCCGCCGGGAGAGAACACGTGTGCGATGGATGGAGTGCCGTCTACCAGTGCGGGGTTGGCCACGTAAGACTGAAGCCGAGAACGTGGAGACGAAGGCTATGGGTGCGGAGGCAATACGCCACAAGCGGGCCGAGGATTCGATAACACTGTCGCGTTGCACTATTAAAGGCGCTAGTTTAAAGGGATACTGCAACGAAATTTCGGCGCTCATTTTTTGGTCTATATGTGTTCAAAAGAGCAGTATCACATGGAACATACCAATATCTTGTTAAAAAGTCTCGAAAAGGAATTTTAAAACGAATTAAACGATTAGCAAAGAGCACCTGGTGGATGTCGCTAACGCCTCGTTTGTAATGCTCGTCTAGGAACCTTGACAGCTAGTGACGGAAGTCGTCTCGCCTCCGGCCACGACGAGAGAAGGGTGGAAGGAGGAACTCCCCTCTTTCCGAGAATCCTTTGTGTGTCGCAGAAGTCGCTATTGTCCCCTACAAGATTATAGAAGATTAACCCGTCACTCAAATTCAGCACAAAGCAGCCGCTTCGGTGGCTGGACCGACTAGGCCATCCTCTCGACGTCAGCCTCGCCGTAGCTTTGCCTGGCTTTGCTCGTTTGAGACGACTTACGTCACGATTGCGCTGGGCCTTCTCCGAGCGCTTGCCAGAGTGGGCCGTTTATAACGAAAAATACAGCCACCAGGATCAAAATACAAACGGGCGATTGTCATTTACGGATATTGTGGATCATATTCAACCTATTTTTGAACACGACGGGAATATTTCAAATTTCGTTGAAGTATCCCTTTAAAGGGCAACTCCGCTCAATTCCGAAAAAATTTAGGCTTACATGTGATTCCATTTCACAAAGTACTACTAAACAGCTCTACGTCTTCGGATTCGCGAAATGTGGAATATTATTTGTGTAATCTTAATTTAAACATCAGCTGATACCGAAACCGAAACTTCGGTTGCGTCAGGCAACATTGGTCTCGTGTCCTCAAAGTCATGGCCACGTCACGTCGAACCACGTGGTCTTGTGACGTTCGTGGGGGCGAGGTACAGGACACGCGACGCGGGCAGGTCAGGGCAGGTCGCTTCGCATGGCGTGGACGGTGATGGCCCGGGGGAGAGGGGGAAGGGAGAACACGAAAGAGGAGAGGGGGAGCGGAGAAACCGGACATGCGATAAGCGCGCAGGGCAGCGCAAACTAGCGCATCCGCGTTACGGTGATCACGTGGACGCCGTAGAGCCAACACCGGGAGGAGAAACTCATGACGTCATCGTTCAATTTCGCTCTGAGAAGTAAAAACAAACAAAACGTGAGAATGACGTAGTCATGACTCTGGCGTAGTGGTTCAACGTTGGCCGCTCCAACTCCGTCGCATTGACTGCGCTGACGATTGCGCCTCACGTCGCACGCTAGAGTTGGCAGATTTCGGCGACTTGGCTCATTCGAAAGTTTGCTGGCCAGTTTATTAAATATATAGACGGAATTAGATCGTAATATTTGACATGGGGTCTTCCTATATGATACTGAAGAGGGCTGCATAGTTTTCTAAATATCAAAAATGAAGCGGAGTTGCCCTTTAAGCGTCCTCTGACTTATTAAGCGACCTCCGACTGTTATTGGCTTACGCGTCCTCCGAATACTATTATTATTATTTATTATTTGGTGTTCGGAATGGAGCGTGCGAAAACATTATCGTGCTATTCTTGAGATCTGCTGTCTCAAAACGTTTCCAACATTTTCTGCCTGGTGTTTTCTCCCTTTAAAAAAGTTACATCACACCACGTCTATGCATAGGGTAACCACATTCCTCAAGGTAGAAAACGGGACATCCCAGCCAGGGGAGGGGTATGGGGCGGGGGGGGGGGGGGGGGGAGGGGGGGGGGGAGGGAGGGGGGGGTACTAAAGATTGAGATTGTAGAAAACATTTTACTGAAATAACTGCTCTTATTTTAAAACGTTACCATATATTGCAGTAATGCCTAGGGCTAGGGCACAGCCACACTCACAGTTCAGTTGCATGCACTCATTTGGAAGGTCCTGCTCGGGTCAACTTCGTTGGTGTGGGCGTATTTTGCCGACGACTGAAGTTTTTAAGCAGGACTTAATCCTGCAAGACTCGTTTGTGAAAGTCTGCGCACTTATATGAGAAGTTCAACTGCGCATAACTATCCGGTAACTAAAAAAAAAAAAAGCTCTACGCGCGTTTTCGCAGAGAAAAAGTGCTCCGTAGGCAAGAACAGTTCTAAATATTACTCCCTGAGTAAATATTTTGAAAGTACCTACAGTTGTTGTTGTAAAATATACTTGTAACGAATAGGCATAGTTCCGGTTTGCTTCAACTCGCCTGGTGCCAATTTCGAAACTATGCTAGAAAACTGGACATGATTCTTTATTGGGACAAAAAGACGGGACCGCAGAAGCGGACCTCAAAAACGACGAGGCGTACTTTCAGCTAAACCTTACTTTGAAAAACGCGTCATGAACACAGGCTGAGGTACACATGCGCATTGGAAATATTTTACAATCACCATGCAGGTAAAGCAGAGGCGAAAATTAGCACGTTTTGCTATGAGCGACGTTCATTTCTAAGATATGAATATTCCTTACCTGTCAGGAATAACGAGGGGGCACCGATACAGACATCGGTGCCATGGCATCTTATCTGCAAAAGCCTCCAAAATTTCTGCGCAATTTTCATTGCGCCGCTACTCACTGCTTTAGTTTCATTAAAATTTGGGTTGCACTCACTGCGATCACAATGTACGGCCAAGTGGCCAGATGGGGACTGCCTAGTTGACGCACGTCTGGCTGCAGCATGCACATCTCTGCATGACAGGGGTATCTCATAAATGACGGCAGTGACCACTCGCGGTACTTAGTCACTTCTTTTTGCAAGCTTCTTGTGTCACAGCTGAGTTACCTGGGCATCTATTAATTATTTTGCACAATGCAGGCAGTTTATTTGGAGCATAAAACAACCGGAATGCCGAACTGATTAGCTATGCCTTCTTCAGGTTGTGGGATAATCGGTGTATATTAATACCGCAGGTCTGGCCGTCCACCTTGTACTCCCCTCCACAATCTTCTCTGTTCTGCTTTTTTTTTTTTTTTTTACTCTTTAAAAGAGTTTTTGACACATCGCGGAGCACACTGGAAGGAAACCCGCCGCCGCCAATCTGCTGAGGCTGAGTGAAAGCTGGCGCCCATCCTATGCTTGCACTATTTCCTCAACGAGGCCGCCAAGCAGGTGGAGGCTATCCCCCTTTTCACCAAGTCTGGAGTGAGCAGAATCATACGGGAGCAACCCCTTAGCTCGTACAATTAGCACAGATTATCTTCTTCGAATGACAGCCCCAAGCCCAAAAATTGTTATTCCACCTGAGCTTGTCACTTCCAGAGCTTGTGAAAAGTTAAACATATCCCCATAAATCGTTTCATCACTCGACTCCACTGGCTTAAACGTCAGCACCAAAAAATCGTCGACGTATCTAAAAATCTTCATCTGTTCTCTATGCTCCAATCGATCTGCAATTGCCTTGTCGCACGAGACAAGAAAGATATCACATAAGACCGGAGCCACTCTCGAGCCTATGCAGATTCCGCGCCTCTGAACAAACTATCTCACCCTCGAAGGAGACCGAAGTGGACGCCAGGTAATGTGTCAACAACTCCAGGAATCCCTCCACCGTGAGGCCAGTCAGGTTGCAGAAAGGAATTTCCACATTCTCTTCTAATACATAGCTTCATGCAGCCGTTAGCAGATAGTCACGCGGGACCGAGTAAAACAACTCCGTCATATTAGTAGAGAGCGCTTTCTTCCCCGCAGGTCTCCTCCATCAAGAAAGGCTAGTATTCTTTATGAATTCATAACCAGAAAAGGGTGAGCCAGCCCTAGCTCCGAAAGGCGTTTGCAAAGGAAAGTGCCAACTTGGCCGTACATTGTGATCGCTGTGAGTGTATTCCAAATTTTAGTGAAACTGAAAAGATCTGTTTGAATTAAGTCAGACATTTTGTATATATCTCTTGCACGCTCAATTTCGCTTAGAGTCAAATTTCTAAAAAAAATGCCGTTGCATCGCTTATGCCAACTTACAGGTGGCACCTTGGTGACGGTGGCACACAATGACGCATGAAGGGTGGGACCGCTGTCTGTTGCCGGGAAGAAGCGAGTGATCCCCAGCGCTGATCCCTCCACCTCGGGAGTCGTGCATCCAGCCCGCCGCTCGCCCTCTCGTGGACGAACGAAGAACCAGAGTAGAGGGGACGAAGACGGTGCCAGGGATTATATCGGCCTTGGCGCTGCCGTTACCGCATCGGTCGGCATGTTTGTGCAACGAAAAACAACTTTCAGCCTTTACTCTGGTGAAGAAGGAGGGCCAGCGAAGCCGGTACGGTGGAATGAAGTAAAGGCCGGCCGCAAGTCGGCAAGCAAGAGTGGAAAGGGGATGGAAAGGTTGCCGCCATCTATGAGAGACAGCGGCAACCTCGACAATGGTTTCCGCCATCGATCATAGATGGCGGTAGCTGTCAGAGTTTCCGTGTCGTCATTTGTTTGCTGACGAACACGATACTGGGGAAACTAGCCGCTAACAGCTCCGCTGTAAAAATGCGAGTGTGTTCAAATAGTATACTATAGACCGACACGCGAGCTTGACGTATCTGGAGCTGCGGCGGCGCTGCGATCGCGCCGGAGCCGGGTGGTGTGGGCAGGAGGACGCATGTTTTCCACGGCTGTCATAGCGATTTCAGCAAGCCACAGAGCTGTGTAGGCAATAATTGCACCGAAAGGTACAAAAAGTAGCGGGGGTGAGTTTCCCCAAGTTCCCGGCTGACTCTGAAAGGCGCAGAAGGTGGACAATATCCGTGGATCGAAAAGAATGGTCACCTCACGCGAACGACCGTTTGTGTGGCAAGCACTTTTTTTAAAGGCAAGTGTGGCTTCCGTTGCAACGTCCGTCCCGAGGCTCGCTTTGTGCAGGGAAACCGTCGTCTGATCGAGACCACCCATGATTTTGTTCCCACCGTGTTCGCGCACAAAGCACCGGCCACGCGCTCGTTGGAGGCTCGCTACGCCTGTGCTACGAAGCAGAAAGGGATCGGCGACAGAGCGGCAGTGTTGTGGGCGTTACCGGAAAAGAGTAACGAAATACGTTACTCGTTGCCTGCAAATAAAGGGAACGGGTTACCGACCTACGTTACCTAAAATAAAAGGAACGCGTTACCGCTACCGATAAAAATTAACGCACGTTACTTCTGCGTTACATTTTAATTTATGATTTAACACGTTTTACTGTTTTAACGACACAGGTATGCATAAGCTCATATATCAAGAAACATTATCTTCATGCAAAACGCGATCATAATTACATTATCTCTTTTACGGTTTCACCCTAGATACTCACGAGAAAAAACGCAGAAAACTTAGCAATTCACATGGCTTGACGCCTAAAAACACGGAAAAAATTAAGTGTAATTTCTTCAAGACTTAAGAAGTAGTAACGAGTAACGTAACTACGTTACTTGAAATAGTAACGTAAGTATTACCCGTTACTGTAGTCGGAAAAGTAACGAGTTGGTTACTGCGTTACTGAAAAAAGTAACGCGTTCCCGGTAACGCAGTTACATGTAACGTGTTACCGCCAAGACTGCAGAACGGACAAAGCGTTACTGCTTGTCATGCCCTGTAGTCATGTGGGTAGGAAAAATATCATACCTTGACTTGGAGACGCTGTGTGTATTTAATCAATTAATAAATGCACTTCCGCACACCTAGGCCTGGTTCACACTTACAGCTAATCCGCCGCCGCCGAAGCGGAATCGGCCGAGGCAATGCACAGTGGACGCTACGCCCGGCGGCCGAATTCTTGCAGATTCGCCTGCCGATTCGCAAGTGTGAACCAGGCCTTACAGTCTGCTGATCCCGCCGGTAATGCGGAAACCGACTCGAAGTAATCGTAGGCCTCAAGAGCTTGTACGCCTGCACCGTGTCGGCCGTGAACTGGCTTGGCGAAAAACTAAATAAACGACGACGTGAGCCGTCGACTTCGGTGGCAGCAACTTCACGTCGGAAGTCCAGCAGGCCTTGTTTGCGGCGTACGGATCCTCGAAGGCAACGCCGTCCACGCACAGTTTGCTTCAATGCCGCTGCCGTTCAGGCTCGGGTAGCGAGCTCAAATAGTCTGGCATAGCATACGACATAACGTTGTCAGGAAATACGACGCACGAATAAAGCTAGAAGCGTCCTGTACAACGTCAACAACGAGGGCACACCACACAACGCAATGGCGAAAACAGGGAGAGCCGGGCCGCTTTTGCCCACATAGCTTCCGCGCATGCGCGGTCTTCCGGCCGTGTTGGTAAACAGAGCCGCTCCGCGTGTATTCTTGGGACCTGTGGGCCACGAGCGGAGCGCGTACGCATTTTGCTGCCCTCCGATTCCCACAATACATAACGCGGTACTACGCCGCGACAAGGCGCTTCGAGTTTTGGAGAAAAAAAAAAAGTCCAAAGTTGCGTTCCGCTTTACAACTTTTAACAATCAATGAGCTCAGTTTCCTAACGCGAGTGAACATCTACGTCATCTGTGATGTGCTCCTAACCTGACCGCTTTGTACGTATAGACCATTCCATTTAGCGCTCTCTGGGCGGCACCATTTTGTTCGACCGCAGCGCCCTCTCCATACATCCGGGAAATTCAGCGGGTTCGGCGGGGTAAAACGAGAGAGAGGGCACGCGCCCGACTCCGCTAGCAAACGACAAACCGGGAGGTTGCCGTTCTCCATCTTTGAGCTGTATCGGCGGGCTGTACGGAACATCGAACTCTCGCTCGTGGCTGCCGTTGTGAAGTGGTTCGCGTTCTTAGAATAGTTATGGCTATACCTTAAAATCATCCTATAGCTCTCGTTGTTCTATTTCTGTAAATGATCAACTAGCATATATTTTGTTCCGTCACTAAAATAGCAGTTGAGTCAGCCGTCCGTACTACCCTCAACTACTGTGTGTATTGCGGCAGGAGAGCACGTTTTTATTTATTATTTCAGACTTCCACTCATGGTCGCTAAAGGCCTTCACCAGTACGAACTTTGTATGGTAAAAAGGTACAGCAACCGGATTTACTTTTCGCCAGAGAGACCGGCCAATCTGACACAGTTTTCCCTATTTTTTTTATTTGCACGCAGGTAACAGCGCAATTGGACCTGTGAGTCTTTTTTATCTAGCATAGTATTACGACAACTGGCAAACCAAAATCTGCGCATCTGCGCTTAAAAGTTCCAAAATGACGCGATTTTAAACACAGTTTGCACGCCAGCCGGACGCTAGCTACAGCCCACTCGGCGGAGCAGACGACATGCGGGGTGAGAGGGGAGTGCATTTTTCTCTTTTACCCTCTCTGCTATGACCCTAATGGAACAGTCTTCCATTAGGGTGATAGCAGAGAGGGTAAAGAGAGAAAAAATCCCCCGCATGTCGTCCCGCATGTCGTCCGCTCCGTCGAGTGGGCTTGCTAGCGTCCGGCTGGCGTGCAAACTGTGTTTAAAATCGCGTCATTAGGGAGTTTTCGTAGACCGCGTTTCCCCTTCCGCTAAGCCCTCCGCAACGAAGCAGCCGCTACTGCGCCGGCGCGCCGATGGCCTTGACTTTAGAGTTCCGGCTAGCGGAGCTGGTTGCGGAGAGCGTTGCGGGACAGCGGAGACGATCTACGAAAACTCCCTATTTTGGAACCTTTAAGCGCAGATGCGCATATTTTGGTATGCCAGTTGTCGTGCAATACTATGCTAGATAAAAAGACTCACAGGGTCCAATTGCGCTGTTACCTGCGTGCAAATAAAAAGAAAAGGAAAAACTGAATCAGATTGGCCGGTCTCTATGGCGAAAAGCAAATCCGGTTGCTGTACCTTTTTTGCTATACAAAGTTCGTACTGGTGTAGGCCTTTAGCGATCATGAGTGGAAGTCTGAAATAATAAATAAAAACGTGCTTTCCTGCAGCAATACACGCAGTAGTTGAGGTGCCGGATGACTCAACTGCTCTTTAAGTAACGGAAGAAAGATATGCTAGTTGATCATTTACAGAAATAGAACAACAGAGAGCTATAGGGAGTATTCACTGGCGGCCATAGCTGTGTGCGCGAATGCTGAGCGCGTGTTGATGGCGAGCTTCCACAGTTCTTTTGCCACGTGCATTCCGCACCATCAAGAGTGCCGGTCTTAGCAGCCTATTGAAGTGAGCTCGTTCTGAGCATGCGCTCTAAACAGCACCCACAAATATGGCGTCCAGTGAATACTCCCTATACCTACGATCCCGGCATTCTTTTTTATGGTAATTCGGCAAAAGGCGAGGAATGCACGAGGATGCACATTCAACGTCCATTCCACACAATCAGAATCGTTGTTCTTGGAAGATGATAGAGGAGAACAAGTCCTGAGCATGCGCTGTGAACAACGTCCAATAATATGGCGTCCATGTGAATACGCCTGTACGCCATATTTGAGGGTGCTGTTTAGAGCATATGCTCAGAACGAGCTCAAAGACGGGCAATCTTGATGGTGCGGAATTCGCGTTGCAAAAGGACGGCGGAAACTCGCCATCAGCATTCGCTCATTCACGCACACTGCTATGGCCACCAGTGAACACTCCCTATTAGCGGCGAGATGTTTCGGTGGCGCCCTCGTTCGGTTACCTTTCGTGACGTCATTACCTTGTGAACAACAAGATCGATGGTGTTTGTAATGGGCATGGTGGAAGCCTGAAATCATAGCGCTCTCAAAGCAACACTGCCAACACCGTCAAAATTGAAGTTTTAGAGCGCAGCTCTTAGGCGCCCGTTTCCGGCTTGAGCGGCGTCGCCGTCGGCGTAACCGCGCGGTGCATGATGGGTAAATTTGCCCACTAAATTTAGCGGAAAATTTTCCCCGCTAAATCTAGCGGAAAATTTTCCCCGCTAAATCTAGCGGGAAATTTTCCATGCTATATTTAGCGGAAAATTTCCCCCTCTTCACGTGACCCCCAGGCCACGTGACCCCCCCCCCCCGTGCCTTTCCCTCCTCCTCAAGAGCTGCGCTCTAATTCGGCGTTACAGGGAGTTGTAAACGGCTTTCATTTTTTACATTCTTCTTATTTCCGTCGATGAGACATCGTTTGCTGGCGTCATAGCGACGCTTTCGATCGCTCACGTCGCCATTAGGCAAGTGAATGCATGGTGTCCCATGCGCGCAAGCTCGTGCAGAGTGCGTGTGAGCATAGCTTCGACAAGCTTGTAATTGCACGGACTTTCCCGCACGAGCAGAGATATGGCGGCGGCCGGTTACCACGCTTGCACTGTAACGCTTGCAATCGCCTATACATCATGTGACGTCATTCGCGGCCATACCAGTATTTTATGCGCCGCGCACGTTCGGTTCGCCGTGTTCGTTTTACACCGCAGAAGTTAAAAAACCAGGGTGCCTTCATGTGCGCTTTGGCTTAGGGTGGAGACATGTGGCCATTTTGTCCCACGCTTTTATCTTTATTTTTTGTTCACAAGCGCGTGAAAGAGCGTGCCCCTGCGCCCGTTTGTGGCGCTGACTGTGCTATGGCGACATTTTGCTTTCGTCGATTTCTTTGTATTTTACCCGTGAGCGCGTGCTGTCGACATCGGGTACTATACAAAGGGTGGCATCACCCTGAACAGAAGGACATTGAGGCACCCTAGAAATAACCGTCAGTATCATTCGTTGCTAAATTATCCAGGCGCACGCTGCACATGCTTGTCAGCATGTGCAGCGTGCGCGTGAACGTAGCATTGACAAGCCTGAAAACGCACGCACTTGCCAGCACGAGCAGAGACATGGCGGCGGCCAGATGCCCTGTCAGCCGTGCGGCGTCAGCTTCGGGAACTGCACGGCTGCACGTCAAGTCGGGTCAGGGCCGGTGGCGCCATCTCGCAGGGCCATCTCGCAGTAGCTATGTAAAGCAACTTTCATGTTTCAACTAGTCACTAAAGGGTGGCGCTGTTATCGTATTTAGCTCGATCTCTGTGGACGCCAGCGGCCCAGGTTTCAGGGGTGAGTTTCCCAACTGAGGGTTTTAGTAACGTTGCCTAAGGCCAAGCGAGGAGCTGGCCTTAGGCAAGCTGGCTGTGTTCCAAAATTTACTCGATCTTACTCCACTGTAAGGGCTTTGTACCTTGGCGTTCCAAAACCTACCGCGTCCAGCGCTTTTCAATTTGCGTTGTCACGTGACACGACCCGCCGGAGTACTTCGGATCCATATGGGTAAGATTCGGAACAGCCACCGTCGAGCATCTGCTACGATGGTGACAAAACACACCGAATGACTCGGAAAAAAAATATCATTATACCTTTTTTTTTATGCGCCGTCATTTCTTCTGATGCGTTCGGTCGGAGCCGTCAAAGATGGAAAGAGTATTTTAGGTTGTATCGACTAAATCTAATAAAAAAATTAAAAAATTAGATTAGGCGACGTGACGACGCAACTTTATCAGACTGCGAGCGGCTCGCAAGCAATGCAAAGTCAGACATTAGGTGCCCGCAATTGGGCAACGTGGAAAGAATTAGTTCGAAATGCGGAGACAAGACGCCTGCGTCTTCACTGGGTCCGTCGGCGACCAGAATCTCTAGTGTTGACGTGTGTGCGAATGTGAGGATCGAGGCCTTATAAGTTTTGTGTGAACCGTGGTGTCGGGAGATAGTCCCGGAGAACCGAAGGCCCACATATTCTCCTTCCCCAAGAAGCTAGAGGTACGAGCTCTTTGAAGGTATGTTGGTTTCGTAGCTTTTTTCTTTTATCCTTGTCTTTTTGCCCTTCGGAATTGTCGTTGTTCCCGAAAGAATTATAATACACGTAAAGAAAAAAAAATTCGCTATTTTCCGTAGCATGAATGAGTCATAGTAGGACTTTTTTATAACGAGTGACCACTTCCAACGCGTTTTGAAATATTTTGTTGGTTTTAGTATGGGAGTCACCTGCGCGGATTATTTTGCTTTGTGTTCTAGCTTTTGCATTCGACATCACCGACTAATTTGGCAGCTTTGTCGTCAAAGACTCGTATTCTGACCTACGTAGCTGGATATGTCGCCTCTTCGGCCGTGAAGACACTCGGGGGCGAATACTGCAGAGAACATTTCGTTTTGGAGGAGATACTTCCTCACATTGCAGTCAATCATCATCTGACAGATGATTTAAGGGGGGGGGGGCTAGAAGTTCGAAGATTTGGGCACTTGTGAAAGCGACCACGCACCTCAATTAGTGCTTAGACTCATCCTTAGCTTGTCGACTAACATTCTTCTCAACAATGCGTGCAAGGGGAAAAATGATGCCTTAGTGCAGGATGCAAGGTCTCCAGCCAAAAAGCAACTGTCTTTGTTCGCAAAAAAGCGTTGTTAAGAAGAAAAAAATGTGAAAGAACCGCAGCATTTTTGTAGACCGACACATAAAACCCGAGAGAAAAGTCCAAAAGGAAGTTATCTCATGATACAAAAACTATACAATTTGTCACGTTTGTTTTTTACACGATGGCCCTCTGACAGCTAGTCGATCAGTCACATTTCGTGTCGCATTTACTTGATTCCCTCTCTTAAAACTACTCTTTTTTTAGATAAATCAAACGACTTGCATTGTCACTTATTTTTGAACATTTTCTTAAATATAAAGTGGCCCTCCAACCTGTGGTGGGAGGTCGAAAGCGTGATCTTACTTTTATTTTATCTGTCAGGGAACCACCTGAAAAGTGGTTCACATATTTTCTAGTTCCGTGGTTCAAGAATATGTTTCACTTTAAACTGTTTGCGGTTGCAGAGCGGCGCTTTGTAATAATTGTGAAAAGGATGTGGTCGCCAACATAAACCATACGTTTTCTCAGTCGTCGTATAGCCTAATAGCAGACACTAGACGTCAAAGTTTTATATGGACTTCAAATTATAAAAGCTGTAATTCGATTAATTACGTCGTCGTCGTCACTCACGGGTAAGTGGCATTCGTACCATATTTTCAATCGAAGGGCAGGCCGCCAGTGCGACGGCACAAGAAAGCTCAGCACTCTGGACTAGTTACACTGACGTCACGGAGCGAGCGGGCAGATTTTAGTTTCTAGATGTTGGTTTACCGCAGTGGTTCTCAACCATTCATGTTTCGCAGACCCCTTATGGATCGGCAGAGATGATGGAGGACCCCGTTTGCGGTGAGGGGAAGGAAAGGTATAGATTATTTATAATAATGATTTAATAAATGAATAGAACTAAGGGCTAGTGCGAAATAGACTTCTCTCATTGACGTGTACACGAGAAAAATCACCCAAAACTTTGAACGTTTCTTCCCAATCTAAAAAAAATACAGCTTTTATTTCCGTGTTTGACTGACTTCGCGGATTCCTAGAATGCCTTCGCGGACCCCAAAGCGTCCGCGGACCCCCATTTAAGAACCACTGGTTTACCGCATCAAAAAAAAAGAAAAGTGGTCTTTTGATTTCCGCTTGATGACGTCATTGAAGTGCCTCGCTGTCGTCGGTCGCGATCCTGGCGGCGTCGCGGCAGCTCTGGTGGATGTGGCAGACGGCCGTTCGCCGCAGGTCGTTCTCCAGCTCGACAGGCCACAGAAGCTTCGGCAGTCAGCGGTTCGGACGTAGAGAGGTCCATTTCAAACCGTGGGAGCGCGTTTGCAATTTAATAGCAGACGCCTTTTGGGGCACCTCCTCGCAGCTCGCATTGAACGCGGCCCGTAGACCCTGCGACAACGGCGACACTCGCGTTCGCTCGTGCTTTTTGCCGTAATGTTTACGCCCAACCGCCAGGATCGCCACATCCGACAGCATGGCACTCCGGCTTTTGTGACGTCAATTGTTGCCACTGCGGTACCACCAACGTTACTAGAAGCACTGAGTTGGGAAACTGCCATGTCTGCTCTGAAAAAGTGGCACCGATCCGTACTCGACAACCGAGTTAATGGCGATCGCAACGCCGCCATTTCTCCCGCAGCGGCCACTCGAGGAAATGCACGAAAACAGATACGGTGGAAGGGGTTTCAGGGGTGCCACACGTGGTTTCCCAAGCGGACGCGCCGCCAAATACTACTGAAGTTAGGACGCGCCTAGGTCGGGACGCGCTACCTGAAATCACCGCTGAGGCACGGTTGTATAAAAGCAATATTAATTGTGCGGCAAAACCTTGTAAACTAAATATTTTAGAAAACATCACGCGCCCTTCGTTTTGTACTAAACTCAAATAAAGGATGATACAAAAAGAGTTTTTTCCATTGGTTTTTACGCAAAAACGTGATTTCTAAAAGCTCAAGGTAACCACAGTAAAGACAAATGATACAGAGTGGCGCTGTTGTCGTATTTAGCTCGGTCTCGGTGGACGCCAGCAACCCAGGTTTCGACGGTGAGTTTCCCAACTGAGGGTTCTGGTAACATTGGGTACCACTTTCGACGCTTGGGTGGAATGCGGAGCGCAAGTTTGTCTTGCTCATTTTGCAAATGTTGTGAAGACGTAAGAACGCCAAGCTCCGATTGGCTCTGATTGAAGGGTATCGGGTAGACCTCAAAGCAAGCCAGGGGCGGATCTAAGGGGGGGGCGATGGGGCGGCCGCCCCCCCCTTCACCCCTTCTCGGAGTGCAATTTGACACGGGTGGCACCCCCCCTCGGTGCACAAGAAAGAATGGGAGAATAGTACCCTTACAAATTTTCCGCCCCCCCCCCCCCTAAAACGGAGTTCTGGATCTGCCCCTGAAGCAAGCTGCCTCGAGGTCTACCTACTATCTTTCAATCTGAGCCAATCAGAGCTCGGCGTTCTGACGTCATCACAAGCCCCGCAAAAGAAGCAGACGAACTTTTGCTCCGCATACTGCAACTCGCTTTACAACCAAACGCGAGTGTGCACACCAGCCCGTACTGGTGGGGATTACAATGTTGACGCAGCCGCAGGGATTATCTTTTTGGTGACGATGGTCGAATGCGGCTCATGGTCGTAATTAGGGCGTGGTTATGATAAGCAGTGGCGGCGTATAGAATAAGCCTGTTTCTCTCGTCGAGGGGGCGCTGTAGAGTTTACGAGACGCGACCACAAAAGAGACGCCTTTGCTAGCGTCCGCGAGACGCGACCATTTAATGCTGGCGTGAAGCGGCTCCCTAGCGTCCCATCATGTACCTTCCACGGACGTAAACTAGCGTCTGTCAGCTTTCCTCGGCTTCTGCTCATGGTTTACGCGCACTAGCAGAGCGTTTGAAAGGACGCAACGCTACGCACAGAGAAAACGCGACCTTAAAGAATCCGATGTTTCTCACCAGGGGAGCTGTTCAAAAACTCTAGAGATACAGATCTATATGATCGGACGATTGGAATAGCCAGCAACATTTTCTGCCGCTCTTCCTGTAAACTTGAAATTTTATGCTATTCTGCTCAATTTCGCTACCTCAACATTTCTATTAGTAACTGGTCCCTACGGGGCTATTACCGGGCACAACCCTGCCGCCTAAAAAGCGACCACTTGCGACAGAGTTGCCCCGCTCCAATGACCCGATCCACCAGACCTTGACCTCGGACGCTCAAATGGATACCGTCGCGACTACGAGCCACATTTCTGCAGCGGAAACGCGTCAACCACTACAAGAACCGCAACTGTCGGCTAAGGACATCAACGACGACGTTCCAACGAAGAAGCAGTGCGTGAATCTTCCCTCGGAACAAATGGACGAGGACAGGACATCCAACTACTCGTTTCATGACGACACACCTGGAGACGAAGACGACTTCACTCAAGTCACAGTGCGGAAAAATCGCCCCGCCGGAATCCCACTGATCATCAAACCAAAAGAACAGGGAACCTCGCTCTGGAAAATCAACCCCAACAGAATAGCAAAAAAAATCGTGACAGTATCACAAGAGAAATTAATAGCACCACGTATAAGGAAAGATGGCACAATCACGGTCAACACGGCGACGCTGAACTCAACGAACAGGCTTCTTATGATGAAATCTCTTGTCGGAATCGACGTGACAGTGACCGTGTCCGAGTCATACACACGCAATGTTGGCAAGGTCAACAACATTCCTGTCCAATACTCAGACTATGAACTGCTAGACTACCTGAAGGACGCCGGTGTCATCGCAGTCCAACGACAAATAGCATATTCAAGGAAAGAAGACGGCAGCATGGAGCAACAACCAACAGAAAGTGTTCTGCTTCACTTTCCACACAATCACCAGATGCCTGCACGCGTCCTATTGGGCTTCACTAGTCATCCTGTGATGGAGTACTTTAAAACCCCGGTGCAGTGCTTTCGAACCCCGGTGCAGTGCTTTCGATGCCAACGACATGGGCATCTCGCAAGACACTGTCGCGGCCAACAGAGATGCAAGGTATGCGCTGGACCACACAGCTACAAGGACTGCATGGACAAAACTAATCCGAAGTGTGCCAATTGTGGAGGCAATCACTGCGCTTTGTTTTCAGGCTGTCCTCACAAAAAGGCAGCAGCTGCAGCCAGAAAGCATGAAATTGTGAATGGACCAATACAAGATAACCGTTATCCTTCCCCGAATCTTGAGGTCACACGCCCCCCGCTGCCTCCTCTACCACCTTCTCGCCCACCTCCACTTCCCCCACGTCCCTCTACATCATCACAGCAGACACAGGTATCTGAATGACCTCAAAGGTCGCAGTAGTCTGATGTGTTAAAACGCCAACTAAACGCCCAGATCCAGTTCAAGACTCCATCTCACCTAAACTCGACGATTTCTGGTCAAACGCCTTCAGGAGACCGAACATCAAACCTCTCCCCTGTACCTGCACCCCGCAAACAGAAGCGTGATATGCGCAGACGCGATCATCGGGAGTACTACTTTGAGACACGGCAATCGAGCGACGTCTCGCATTTCCTGGTACCGATGTTTTTTTACGGCTCTAAGGGCCATACTCAGCGCCGTGCCCGCAGCCCACAATCTTCCTGAGGTAACAGCACTGTTCGCTATGGAAAGATTACTTAAGTCTTCACGAACATCGATGAATGAAGAGTATTCCAATGCCTGATTTGTACAGCCATATAGGAATATTTCAGTGGAATGCCAACCGATTACGGCAAAAGTCTGGTGATTTTCGTCAATTTCTTAAAAAGAACACTATACCAATACTTGCATTAACCGAAGCTCGCGTGGACGACGACTTTCGCCTCTCAAACTACGTGCAGTACAAATCATCTCGTCAAAATGGTCATAGTCGAGCGATGCTAGCTGTACAGAAAGATCTGGTATCAGTGCACCTATTCTCTTCGACAAAAGTGATCCCAGAATTCGTCGCCTGCAAGGTACGGTCTGGTAAATCTTCAGTTACAGTTGTGAGCGTATACATCGAACCTCAAACTACAATAAATTCATTTGGGTTTTCTGAAATATTTCGTCACGTATCTGCTCTTTTTATTATATGTGGAGATTTCAATGGACCCCACACAATGTGGGGGAGTGACCATTGCGATCGACGTGGAAATGTTATTGCCGATTATGTGGACAAGTATAACATATGCGTCCTCAACGACGGATCACCGACCTTTGTTCGTGGCCTTACCTACTGCAGCTGTTTAGACCTGACTCTATGCTCTCCAGACATTTCACCTCAAATTACATGGATGACAGACAGGGAAACCCGAGGTAGCGACCATTTTCCCATTCTCGTACAACACCCTCTTCTTAATATTCGTGGGCAGCAACATAGAGCACGGATAACAAACTGGAAGATGTTCAGACATTTAAATACTTTAAAACATACCGATCTAAAAGAGCCCGATGATTTTCCAAACTCGATTTTGCTCAGTTACGAACGAGCAACGCGTCTTGTACCTGTACCTAACCGACACGTTGGTGTTAATGGTGAATACGAGAAGCTGCGCCCAGAAAGACGAAGAGCAGAACGAAGCTATATAAGATCAGGAAATGTTGAAGACTATAACCAGGCCCAACATATTCACAAGCTTATGCGTCGAGAGCTGCAAATTCTTTCAGTCCGCCGATGGAGGAAGTTCAGCGGTAACCTGATCCCCTTCACACCGATTCCAATAGTATGGAAAATAATTCGTTCTCTTCGCACGCCTGTGATGCAAAAACAACCTTTCCGCGCGCTAGCTTTTCTGAGGGGCATATCGGAAGTGACAATCGGGGATGAATTTTGCGCTCTGTTAGCACAACAAAGCGCTGTGGTAACAACTTCCCAATACCAATCTTCCAAAACGCAGGCTACTCGTACTTTCGAGAACGAGAGGCATCTAGTACATGCAGAACTAGATTCTGAAATCAACATACGTGAAATTTATTGTGCGCTTCACAACACCCGCAAGTCTACAGCTCCTGGTCTTGATAAGATCACTTACGATGCACTAGCAAATCTCGGCCCCGATGCCACCAGCACTCTTCTCAAAATATACAATGAAGTTTGGAGAACAGAGACAATACCGGAATCGTGGAAGCTAGCTAAAATAGTTCCGCTCTTAAAACCTGGGAAATCACCAGTGAGCCTGGATTCCTTCCGCCCTGTAAGTTTAACCAGTTGCGTCGGAAAGCTGCTCGAGAAGATCTTACATAAATAACCGCTTGCAGTGGTGGTTGGAAACTAGTAAAGCGTTTCCCGAAGAAATTACAGGATTTCGTCCACGTAGATGCACAATGGATGGCATCTTAGACCTCACCACCTGCGTAGAGTATGAACGAGAAAACGGGAACATTACAGTGGCAGTGTTCCTAGATATTCGCCGAGCATTTGATACGGTTAGTCACGCTCATGTTCTTGAAGGACTTGTGCTTCTTGGTGTACACGGACGCATGCTTCGCTGGATGCAAGAGTTTCTTCGATGCAGGAACATCGTAGTGTGTACAAATGATGGAAACAGCAAGCATCATGAACTGCACCATGAAGTACCCCAAGGTAGCGTGTTGAGCCCTACTCTTTTCAATGTCGTAATGGCGCAGTTACCGCAGAAACTCCAGCCACCTTTACGAATATCTATATATGCTGACGATATTTGTATCTGGATCTCTGGCTCGTCCCCAGATATTTTAAAGAATCAGTTACAGATAGCCTTAGACACAACAAACAATTATTTAAGAGAACGCGGAATGGAGCTATCTGCCACGAAATCGGCATTTATACCATTTACCAGAACAAATTTTCCTGGTTTTGAACTTAATGTAAATGGAGACTCAATTCAGAGAGTTCAATCATACAAATTTCTTGGAGTCCTGCTGGATCAATCCCTGACTTGGTCCAAACATATAGATATGCTGGAGGGGAGAATTAATAGTGTAATTAATGTTTTTCGATGCATCGCGGGTGCGAAATGGGGAGCCCCAATAGATTCAATGCTCTCATTCCACACTTCGCTAGTGCGGCAAGCGATTGCCTATTCTATACGTGTGTTACAGGGGCTTTCCAACACATCAGAAGCTCGCCTTACTTATATACTTGCAAGAAGTCTAAGAGTATGCTTAGGTCTTCCGCGAGCAACATCCAGTGCACTTGTACTCGCTACAGCCAAAGAACCACCAGTAACTATCCTAAGAATCCAGGAAGTATGTCGTAATTTTTTTAGACTTTCTGCACGGCCCCTTTTTAATGAAATTCTTTCTCGCAAAGGACGAACTTTCTTCGAACATTAAATTTCGTGCCCCTCTTAATCCCTGAACAAACACACTGGGTTCAGGACATTCATAAGCCACCATGGATGCTACCATTACTAGACATCAACATGAACATTCCAGGCATGGAAACAAAAGCATCGGTC
The DNA here is from genome assembly GCA_037355805.1 of Ixodes ricinus. Classification (NCBI taxonomy): domain Eukaryota; kingdom Metazoa; phylum Arthropoda; class Arachnida; order Ixodida; family Ixodidae; genus Ixodes; species Ixodes ricinus. The sequence continues at coordinate 1,218 of JAZHYW010022740.1, read as the reverse complement.
AACACACACGTTGCAAGGACATTGACTCTTGCACATCTACAGCAAAAAATACGACGACAACATCCCCGTGTATACCGACGGATCAACCAAGGATGAAGGATCAACATCAGCATTTGTGGTACCCCATTTCAACCATTGGTCATCCTTTCGGTTGTCAAATCATACTTCTTCAACTACTGCAGAATTGCATGCTTCACTCGCGGCTGCAATGTACATCAAAAACAGCTTGACAGCGAATTCCTGGGTTATATGTACCGACTCCAAGCCAGCACTGCAATCCATTAAGACCCTGAATACTCGCAACGAAAATATGTCTCTTGTGTACCGAATTTGTGAAGAACTTGGGAAGCAATAGGATTTGGACATACGGTACTCCTTCAATGGGTTCCTGGACATAGCGGTGTTTCAGGAAACACCCAGGCTGACCAACTGGCCACGGATGCATATACACACAACAACGTCCAGCTCACACCCTTTACAAAAAGCGATGCCAAGCGGTACATTCGTTGTCTGAGAAACAGGATGTCCCCTGACACGTCGCTCAAGAGCATCTCGGAACAGAGCCTACTCCTTTTAATTGACCCAGACCTTCGGTGTCCAGTTCATAATTACTTGAGCAGACCTATTGAAACATTAATTCATCGCCAACGACTAAATGTCGCGTACACCGGCAGATTTCTTTTCCGAATTCAACAGGTGGAAACACCGAGTTGCACGTGTGGCCATCCCGTGGAAGACGTTGAGCACATAATAATGGACTGTCCAAGAAACGACCAGTGGCGAACTCGATTACGAGTGGGACTAAGCATACTCGACAATCGCTCTTTTTCTTTGGCCTAAGTTTTAGGTCCTTGGCCGGACTTAAAAAGCCAGAAGAGGGCATCAACTTTACTACGTGATTTTTTTACTGAAACAAAGACAGTTGACCGATATTAGGTATGATTCCAAGGTCAAAATACGCACGACACGCCCTTAAAAGAAAACTGCGTTTTTATTGTAATTTTATTACTATGTTACAGTAATCTATTGTACATATGAATTTATTGCGTAATCGCTTCTCTCGCCGTGTAATTTTTTTTGTGCGTGTATGGTAACTGAGAGTATTATTCATGGTGTTCAGATTTTATAATTGGATGTTATACATCATCCATACTGTACATTACTTGATTTGAAGTTGCCGGTCCCAGGATATGGGACCAAACTCTTCAACTCATCAAA